>MU194918.1:3207-17333 GCA_016904865.1 Pissodes strobi | reverse complement strand
CTAATTATTAGGGGTAGTCCATACTTTTTTTCCACACTGTATATACATATGAGATAATGAACTATTAAAGAAGATTTGAACTATAATATCTTCAATAATATATATGCTGTTGCAGTATTTCGTGAATATGCTTTAATTTCTAGATTTGAAAATTATTTATTACACCTTCAAGTGATTTCTACATATGAACATAATTTGGCCTAGACTTATATCTCATGAATTATTTTGTTGCAGTGTATGAAAGCGTATGTGGAGTTTGAAATATCGGAAGGTGCGTATGATATCTCATGTCCAGATGCACAATGTTCATCTCAGGGAGTCCTGCTACAAGATGAGATTAAAAGACTGGCTGGAAACGAACTACTAGAGAAACACAAAAAATACAGACTTAATAGAGGTATGGATTAGAGGAATAGATGATTCACATTTTACGAAGTCATGATCAAAATAAGTTTTTCTAAGTATATGCCTTGGTGATTTTCGTAAATAACTCATACAGTCACTCAGTATCTTCACTTTTGGTTATACAAATTCCAATATATGTCTTAAAACCATGTAAAAAAACATTATAGCGCGAAACTATTACCTAAAAGCATATTACTTACAAGAATGTATTACATTTTAAAAGAAACAATTAAATAGGAATATTTTTTGTTTCCAAAATACATACTTCTTTGAGATATTTTGATAGCTAAATCATTGAACTGTCAAATTTGACCGTTAATCAAAGTTGATTTTTTGTTGATTTTTTTTTATTTTATTTTGGACTAGTTTTTATTAATACACATATTTTGTAACCGTTACACTTATCATGAGAAAAAAGTGTGGTCCACATCAGAAGTCAAACTTCATCCTCACAAAACAGAATAAATCTCTACTTTTGATCGCATCGACATATTACACATGTAATATGTAAGATTTGCGTTCACGTCCGCGTAACATTTCACCAGCTTACCCTCCAGGTACAAGCGCGTCTAAACAAGTTTCACATAAAGAACAAAGAGAGTATTATTTTAAAATAGTAAAAGTTGTGCTTTTGTCAGAACCCACTGGAAAAATGTAACATTACCTTCCTTTTTTAATTTTTATTCATTCATATTATCAGTTGTATCAACCCTGTCGCAAATGCTTCCAACATTGTTATTATAGGAGGAATACCCTGTATGCTATTACATTTCTGGATTCTACTAAACATTCTCACTCTAAAACTATATATGTAGTTACTGATAAAATGTCTTGAAAGTCCCATACTTGTAATAAATAATTCCATTTTAGGAAAACGAAAATTAAGGTATGAAAAATGTATAGTTATTTATCTACATCCATTTAATTATAAGCGCATAATACTTAAGACACTAATTCTGCTATGCATAATACAACAAGTGCAATTATAGTGACTCATAAAACAATAAGTGTAATTATAAATTCGTAATAGGCAATCCGAGAGCCACAACTATGGAATCGAGAAATGTCAACACAGATATCGGTTGACGTAAATGTTAAAATTTGGCTTTCTAGTTAAGTGTTTTGTGTGTTTAAAGATGGTTGCAGATAAAGTGTAATATTTGACTCATGTGTAATGAAATTAACCATAATACACTCTGATGAGAGTAACCGTCGCCGCAAGCGGCTCGTATAATAATCATCCTCGTTTGTTATGGTCTACATTATACGCTCGTTAAATAATATACTATGCATCAAGGGAACTATACAGGTGGTAATTACCGAGGAGAAAGTTATTGTCACGTGGGCTTATGGCCTGATGGACGGCAATAATTTATATAATTCGCGCGGTACATGAAAATGAGAAAACAATCACTCTTAACGTAGCTAGAAAGTGACTTTATATCACACGCGTGTTGAGAAATTTTTCATCACATGTTTTGAAAAGTAATTTCTACATGACTAGTTGAATAGATGGTGGATGCTGTCAATTTGACAGCCGATTTAATTTGACATTTTGACTTGACAGATGTGGATGACACGACGAGTACTTTTCAACACACGTATTGAAAAGTAGGTTTCAATTAGTGATGGGCATAACCGAATTATTTTGATAACCGAATTATCTGTATTCAAATAATATTAATAACCGAATGATTATTTGAATAATCATTCGAATACATTCAGGTTAGCGATCGCAGCCGGTTAGGAAGTAGGTTCAGCGTCATCGGCATCTTATTCGTAACTCGTAGCTGCTGTAATTGTCTTATTAAGCATGGCTTAATACATAAGTAAATAACAATAGAATAGGAGTAAGTATTTGATTACGCAATATTATTGAACAAAATATAATAAACAGCATTTGACGTTTTTCAATAAAAAATATTTAAACTCCAAAATATGATTCTTGGATGTGTTGATTACATGTAATGAACATAAATTATAAAAATCTACTTTGCAAAAAAGTATTTCTCTCTGGCGATGTATTTATAGTACTATAATAATATTAATAATTAATAGTACATATATTGGTGACTTATGTATACTCCTACATTCTAAATTCCAATATACAGCCTAAAACTATACAAATATTAGGTGATAATTGGTGTTATGTATTGGAAAGCAGGCCGTATTTATTACGAAGAAGTGTATGAAAGAAATAATAAATATGTGCAACAAAAAATATCGGCCGGCCGGATCAAAAGCGACCGCCTTTTATCTTGATTCTTTGAAGATGTCAACAAATTGCTGTATTTGCACTTTTTGGGCATTCAAGCGCCGAAAACTGGATATTTCTTTTTATGTTAGGTACCTACGCAATAAAAGTAAATTATGTAATCTTAACTTAATATTCGTTAGTTTTTAACCCCCCAAGTTCGGCTTCCACATTCCACATCCTACCGGTACATTTGAAATTTTGAAACTTATCTTTTATTCGAGCTAAAACATCGAAACTTGCATTCTACACTATAACCCCTATATTCATAACTCATAACTAAATTAAAACCGCTCCTTGCTCGTTGATCATTCGACGGATCGACGCGACGCGACAGCGAGGTTTTTTCCTTCGTGTTCGTATTTGAATTCGTACGTATCAGGTTCAGGTTATTTTTCATTCGAATACTTGTCGAATGAAAACCGAATAATACAGGTTATTTTAATAACCGGATAACAGGTTATTTTTCATTCGAATAAGCCCATCACTAGTTTCAATACGCTTTAATAATCGTTTTCTTAAGAGTGTCACTTCCATAGGTGGTCGTAAAAAAGTACAGGGTGGGCAAATAAGCGAGGTAAGCGGCTGTATCTCAGAAACTACTAATCGTAGAGACTTGCGGTAAAAAATTATATAACCAAAGTGACCAAAAGAAAACACTGGAAATAATTTTCAAGTTCGTACCTCTACCGCTAGGGGCGCAATAGCTATGGTCGGGTAGAAAAATGCATTTTACTCAAAACTGTTCTATTATAAGTTGATAAAAGAATACCACCACTGTAATCCTCGGGAAATTCTGCATCTTTTTTGTTCATCACTTTTGATTGTAGGGCGGGGGGAAGGGAGAAGTCTGTCTGATTGAAATGCCTATAACTTCAGTTTGACTCAACATATTTGAGCAAAGTAGGTCTCGTTTGAGAGAGGTAACCTTGCTTATTAAGAACAAAATATACCCATGACAAATTCGTATTTGCTGCTCCCGCTAGGGGGCGCCAATTCAAAAGTTCATGGTTTTTTAAATTTTTCTCCGAAATTTCAAATATAATGATACCATTATTTTAACAGAAACAGAAAGTAGATCAAATTTGCAGGAAAAAACCTCTAAACCGCATATCGATAACTTCATGCGTTCAGGAGTTATTGCCACAAGAGCATTTTTTAACAATGCATGCATTGAAAAAACGAATAAGTTTCGAACTTCTGTATAAAAAAGATATATTATCAAAAATAATTATTAAACAATCATTTAAAGGACCGAATTCGAATAAAACAATTCAATTTAATGTCTCATGTGTTCAAACTGCCTCCCATCATGTTGTTGCACACATTGTTTCAATCTTTGTTGGGTGGAGAAAATTGCCGCTTCGATTTCAGCCGCTGGCAGTTGAAGAAAAAGGATATAGTAATTAATGTAGTCTTTTTAGTTATTTATGTACCAAGGGTATTAAGTAGATGTTTATGCCCTGAGGGCGACAATGTTACAAACCCGAGGGCCTCTGGCCAGAGGGTTTATAAGTCGCCCGAGGGCGTACACATCTATTAATACCCGTGGTGCATACCAACTTTTATGTCATACTAGTTCGTTATTGCATTCACAATATGTAAATATTTAAAAAAAAAACGAATTCAATTCAATTATTTGAGTCCATAAAGTGTACTTTATGCCCGCACGGGCCATAAAGTGTACTTTATGCCCGCACGGGCATAAAGTAATCCACTATGTACATGGTATCTAAGGTATAAAAACACAATAATGTACTGGTATGACATAAAAAATATTACGAACAGTAGTTCGTGCTATACCCAAGTTTGAAGATAATGCCCTAGTTCCTATCTGCCTATTATACTCTATGTATGCCAGGACATAAATAATATTGTCTTCAGTTCTTCGATTGCCACGCCTACAGAATTTAGGACGAAGAAAACTGCCAGTATCGCGTAATCGCTGTGCCAAGAGTGAACAAAATTTGACGTTTCTTTCAAAGAAGTTTGTTTTTCGTGCCTATTAAATGTGAAAAAGTATAAAAACATACGTCTGACTAATGCTCGGTTTCTGAAGTACCAGATATCTATTGTATAAAGTTATGAAGCCTATAATTACTATGGTTACGATTGTATTAACAATCGTTGTCATAGGAATTATTTGAAGAATAAAGTTATCCATACTTTGAGAAACTGGGCATTGCTGAGTCCGAAATTCGTCAGAGAAAGGGCAAAATTTTGATTTTATTCTACTCATATTTCCAAATTTTTGGCTGATATTTTAATTTAGGAAAAAGATCACGATAACTATTATACTAAAACGGGGTACCTGAGATAAGCTTCGTTAAATTGTTGCACCAAATTTCTTAAAATATTGCAACACGTTTTTTCAATGATTGAACCCAGATTTTTTTTTCCCAATTAATTAAAATAATTGAACCTAGCCCCGGAGAGACGTATTGCAAAGCCCGGCCCCTGTCGTGGGGTCGTTTGAGCGCCACCCGTTCTAGCCAGCTAAACGGAAAAAGCTCGGCAGGTGTTGTACCGAGTGGCTAGATTCGCTCATAAAATTAACCATTTCCTAATTTCGAACTATCACAAAAAAAAAGAGAATAATTATCAACCAACTTAACCTATCAAGAAAACACAATCTAAAAATTTAATGGACAGTATATTTGCTACTAAATTCTTTTTTTTTTGCAAACACAGCAACAATCTATCTGAAGAAAATGGTTATATTAAAAAAAAATGTGGTTGAGTAGACAAAAGAATGTTAAATGACTTAAAGTAATTAATAAAATAAACTGAGTACAATATGAAGATTGTACGTACAGAGACCAATTCAGTTGGAAAACCTCAGTTCTATATGCCTTATCACTAAATGCACTAAACTACTTATCAAAGTGTTCACTTGGCGCAGACTAAGGTTCTTACAACTAGGTATGCGTGCGCTAATAGCTGCACTGATGGTGATAATATGCCGCAATGAGCGGACACAATGATTAGATCAAAAAAACTTGAGAAGTTAATAAAAGCACCAGATCAGATTAAAAATATGGTTAGCTTGATTCATATGATAAAAAGATAAAATTCAGAGCAGTTGTATCTGCCGACTAATTAATGAAATGAAAAATTAATGAAAAGAATGAAGTTATCCAGCCCGCACTTATCTTTTAAAATGAGAAAACAAATCAAAGCAATTTGATTAACTGGTCCGATAAACCAGTGAATAAATGTAAATTAAATTAATTAAAATCAATGAGCTACCTCAATTCAATGTGTGATTTATATCAATAAAAGTAAGCGAAGATTAAACATAAGACACAATGAAACATAAAACATATACCCAAATCCCGTCGTCGAACTCTGTCGATGGCCTCTAGTGCGGGAACCACAGCAGTGCTTTAACAGAAGTTCTGGCCCAGCAGAAGAAATTGGTTCATCAAGTAAACCTCTGCCCAGCAGAAGAAGTTCTCGCCCAGCAGAAGAAGTTCTGACCCAGCAGAAGAAGTTCTGGCCTAGCAAAAGAAGTTCTAGCCCAGCAGAAGAAATTGGTTCATCCCGTAAACTTTTGCCCAGCAGAAGAACCCTGAAATAATCCAGTACGCATTAAATGACGCCCCCTTACTTTAATAAAAATCATAGACCTCCTTACTTTAATAAAAAAAATCATAGACCCCCTTACTTTAATAAAAAATCATAGACCCCCTTACTTAAATAAAAAAATCATAGACCCCCTCCCTCTTTGCATAAATACATCTTCTTTATAAAACAAATTTTCCCGGACAAAAAAACCATGGACTTGCAGTGCAGTAAAGCAAATAAAAGATACATTAAGGTTCACTTACTTTAATAAAAAAATCGTAGACCCCCTCCCTCTTTGCATAAATACATCTTCTTTATAAAACAAATTTTCCCGGACAAAAAAACCATGGACTTGCAGTGCAGTAAAGCAAATAAAAGATACATTAAGGTTCAGGTAACTTGAATATAAAAAGATAGGTATGAATCACCCCTAAAAGAATATATAACTTCCCCATATGATCAAAATTAAAGTTGCATTCTAATAAAAATTCGGATCAGGTAAAATGGAGTAGATAACACATGGGAAAAGCAAGTGGCGTTATGTGCACAAAAAAATAAAAGGTAGATAAGCAGTCAATTTCATTAATTTAGGCAAAAATGGTAGCGATATTTACCTCAGATTCGGACTTGAGGGTGTATTAGAAGAGAGTCGATGGTCTCGGTCTTATGGGACGAACGTGGAAGCCGCTATAAATAATGGAAATAAAAATTTTTTAGCAAAATGGCGGTCAAGTGCTTCATAGGCCACAGAAAAAGGAATCCAGAGAAAATGCTTACCTAATACAGCTTGTAGAGCCCGAATAATCGGTCGTGTCAAAACACAAACAGAAACGCACGATAAATCCCCTCAAAAGGGTTGTATTATTTCACAATACGCAAAACGTGCAGTTTCTCGCTATACTGGCAAACGTTTCCCAGGCGAGCAAAACTAGAAAAGACCTCGTTTCCGCCTTCCGTCAATTTGCCTTAAATTAAATACGGCGACACAAGTAGTAATGGGCTGAAAACTTGACGAGTGTTTCGATACAAGGAATAATTCTAAGAAAATAAACGCCTTAATTCTCGCTTATTATGGTGATAAATGACGGCGGAAGCCACGAATAGTGAGCTAAAATTACATTCTTCCAGAAAGGCTAGGAAATGCTCTGACAGAAATAATAAACCTTCAAAAATCTAAACCGAGAATGAAAAACGCGCGATACCTAGCCCATTCCTATTATTTGGCAAAAACCTTACAAAAAACTGGTCAGCTGTACCGAACGAGAAATATATTTAAAGCAGAGGTCCAAAAACGATCTCCGGAACATCAACCTAGGGTTCTCAAAAGGTAATAGAATATTCAAACTGAAATTAAATTATGGTTCAATAAGTCAAATGCAACGTATTTGCAGGCTAACTGAATTCTTTAAAAATATAAATCGATTCGCTGGCTGTTTACGATAATATAATGCAAATAAAGCCAAGTTAACTTAATAATAAGGTACATGCATCGCTTATCAACTAAAATAGATAATCACAATCGATTCTAAAAGCTAATACGAATATATAGCTAATCTATACTTAAAATATAGGTAATTTTACATTGAGGAAAGAGGCAATTTCAAGCGAATTATTAAATTCAGAATTAATAAACCGATGAGTGCAAAATACAGCATAGGTTTTTCCCTAAATGCGGCATATAAATGAAATTTTAAAATTGGCAAAATCGAACTGTTACAATATTGGAGCAGTCCTAAGTCACAATTTACACTTATTTCCGAGCTTATTTTCTATTATGTTATTATTATAGTATCATTAATGTTATTTTCATGATTGTTTTGATTATTTTTATTAATAAAACATTTTTTACTTTAGTCATGGCATCCTTGACCATAAAAATTCGAAAAATAATTTGTTTTCCAATGCATGCATTGTTAAAAAATGCTCTTCTGGCAATAACTCCTGAACGCGTGAAGTTATCGATGTGCGGTTTAGAGGTTTTTTCCTGCAAATTTGAACTACTTTCTCTTTGTGTTAAAATAATGGTATCATTGTATTTTAAATTTCGGAGAAAAATTAAAAAAAAAAACATGAACTTCTGAATTGGCGCCCCCTAGCGGGAACAGCAAATACCAATTTGTCATGGGTGTTCTTAATAAGCAAGGTTTTCTCTCTCAACCGAGACCTAGTTTGCTCAAATATGTTGAGTCAAACTAAAGTTATAGGCATTTCAATCAGTCAGACTTCTCCCTCCTAAAATATTTCCTGTTATAAATTGAGGGTTGTAGACAATCGCATTAAGTTTTTTGTCAAAAAGTGCCTTTTGCAAGATATCGGCGAGCGTTTGTATCACGTTTCCATTAAAATGGGGGATATATTACAAAAGCTGAAGGAGAACAACAAATATTGCTTCCTGCTAAAAGTGAAGCCATTTACCTATAATATGGGTTTTTAATTCCCGTTATGGTGTTATGGGTACCTTTATGATTAGCGTATCCAAGGCGATATAAACTTATATTGATTCAGTCAGAAATAAACATCGTAACTCGTAACTTGTTTCAGGGATATTTCAAGTTGGTATGCTAATTATCCCACATCGGGTTACATTCAAAACGCCAAGGCTCGTAAACAATAATCTAAGTGAGCATTGCAATAAGATTTAAACCTAGGGTGGCTTGTGAGGAAATACAGAATTGCACGAACGTCAAAGAAAATATGAGCCACCTTAGGTTAATGCATATCGCAATCTGCATTGGGAATATGGTTTATAAATCCTATTTTTGTGAGTATAACCCGACGCGACCTTTATGTCCGGTTTTCTATAAAAAAATAAGAAAATATGCAAAAATGTCGATAGATTGGGTATTTATTTTTAAAATTTTGTATATTATATTAAAATTAAAATATAAGAAAACCGCGCTTGGATTTGAATTTAAGATACAATTTCGATTAAACCGGAAGTGGGTTAATTAGCATGCTTATCAGTTTAACGTACCTTTGCAACAAATTACAATTATGATATTAGGTTTTTCTTATTTTTTTCCTATTTTTTTTTTGCATTAAAATGGAATTATTGAGTGATTTTCAACAGTCATTTTATCAAAGCCTGTCAAAGGTTATGATAGGTACACACAGGGTTAGAACAGTTCTGTTTCTGGAAAAACCTCGAAAAGTGTAACTACTTAGTTAAAGATTTTTATATTAAAACAATAATGGCGCAAAAGGGTTAAATCAGCCGCAGAAAAGATAGTAATTGTTTTATTTTTAAAATTTTACTTTTAAGTATGTAATTGTGCTAAACAATGAAACGAATGTTCCACATGATCTTCATATATAATGTTGGGATTATCCCAAGCTCTAAATTTTAATAACTATTTTAATTTCGATGATTTAATATTTAATTGTATTTAAATATTAACATCCTCGTGGGCAAAATTACTACTAAGTAATTTAATTCCCATGAAATTAAAAAATCATATGCCCTTGTGGTACTACTTTTTAAATTGCATTAAATTATAACAGAAAATATAAGGAAGTGATTTTTTTGCCGTTGATCTTTATGCACTCTCCCAAGTTACGTTATGCGAATAAATATGGTGTTGCAAAAATTGGCAGCAGCTTTACTTAATGATTAGTCAAATTAGGCATATGTCTTGAAATGGTTCACACAATGACAAGATCAGCTCAGATCTTTGAAACCACCTCTAAATATAAGTTTTGGTTGTTGATTGAGGTTTAAGTAACTAATGAGACATGTTAGAATAAAACAAAATATGCTGGCTAGTCTATTAAAAATTCCATTTTATAAATATCTGACATATGGTAATATTTTTTCCAGTAATGATTTCTGGTAGTTTGCATAAAACGCCACAATTTCTTCGTAGTTGTATGCGTTCCTATCTCGATAAATAATGGTATTGGTTTTCATTGGGTTTTCACCGTGTTTGTATTTTTTGTTACAGAAGTAGAAATAGATAAGAGTCGAATGTGGTGTCCTAGGGCTGGATGCGAGACAGTATGTCGGCTGTGCCCCACTCAACCATGCTCTCCGCAATGTGTCCTGTGTCCAACTTGTTCGACTGATTTTTGTAGTAATTGCAAATTGGAATGGCATGAAGGTAAGTTTATTAAATGTGTTATTTTAAGGTAGATATCTATAATGAAAACAATTTATATTCTCTTTAATATGTTTGGATAAGGATTGTTTGTTTTTTTAATGGAACGGTTTTGACGTAGATATTTTTTTTTCATTCCTTTCTCGTATAAGCGGTTTATATAGGACCGCAACTGGTCTTCGTTAGCTATCACCCATCGAACTATTATCCGGCGGTGCCATCACTAGCGTTTTAAATTTGTATATCGCTTTTTGTCAAGCAAAATTTGTGGATAGAACAGTGATGAACAGTAATATACTACGTCATACTTTTTTACCTAACAATCCGTTCTATACTCGGGCCACCGATCAGATATAACAATAAAACCGGGCACTATAACCTCTGAGAGGCCTGACAGGCGATAGGCGAGGGGATTTATACCTGGCTTATACCTTATAATAAAATATAAATACTATAGTAAATAATAGAAATGTTATTATAATAAGTAATCTATTCATAACTATTTAATTATAACGACATAATTGTTAATTTTCCATAGACAATTTTTATAATATTAAAAGCAATTTGGAAACAAAACACACTATAGTAAATAAAACAAATGTGACTGTACCTAATTTTAATAACAAATGCAATCTAATGGGAAAAAAGCTAAACATAAAAACGCGGATGCGGGTAAATTATTCCGAGTCGGATGATGATTATGATGATGATACATCACCATCAACGTTAATAATCAGGGGTTGTATTTGGGTCTCAATGATAGCATTCATTGTCCACATTCTTGCTTCCACTTTTAGCACATGGCCAACAGCATTCTTCTAATTTTCAGTACTAACATTGTGGACTGCTTCATTAAAAAGAGTTTTCACATCTGCAATTGTAGGTTGTATTTTTTCGGCCCACTTCTCCTTTAATTTGTTCCCCATACCAACTCAATAGGATTTAATTCGCAATCGTACGGAGGTAATCTTTGGACTGTTCTATTGCAATCTCTGGCCATTTCACCAATAACGTATTGGTTCTTGTGACAACTTTCTTTTACGAGGGTTAATAGTTCTGCCTTTACCATATCCTCTTCAAGCTTATATTTTTCTTAGTTAGCCAAATTGTATATCAGCTTTTGTCCATTACTATTCAAACGATTGCTCGAAGACTTGGGCATTCATTTCCTCATGGTAGCCTCCAGTTTTCTTTGATTGAAAGAGGAGCAAGCCGCCCTCAACAAATCCATCTTATGTAATATTATAAGTCGTTGTCCTTTTCCTGTAGGGTTATTCAGTCCTGTAGGTAGCCCATTTACGAAAGCTTGCCTCGCCGTAGTGACCAGCATTAATCCAGGTTTCGTCCAGATAATAAATCTTTTTTCCACTCTCCCTTACTGCTCGGATATTCCGTAAATATCGTCGCCTCCAGCTCACAATTTCACTTTTTCTTTTAGCATGCTATTTCGAGTTCCTCTAGTATACCGAAAACTAAGTTCACGCAGCAGTTTTTTAAGTGAGCTTTTCTTGAAATCAGGGATGTCCTCTCGCTGTTGAATAGCTGCTAATATTGCCTTTACGGTAGGAGGCTCATTTTTTATAAAAAATGAATGAATTAATCTCCGAAACTGATTTTTTTGTTTCCATATCTATGTTGTCCAAAACAGATTTTTTCCTTTTGTAAACTTTGGCTGGCTTCAGTTCATGCTCGTTTTTGTCTTCCCGAAGTATGTTGTAAACGCTGGCTACTCTATTACCCATGGCCTCGGCTGTAAAATTGACTTTCTCAATTTTCGTCCAATCTAAATGATTTCGGTCACAAGTCTTGAACGTATTTAGAATAGTCTCCTTTTCAGATACTGAGAAATGTCTTATCACTCGCTTTTTTGGTGGAGATAAATAACCAGCATTATTCCATGCTTCCAAAAAACAATTGAAATCGCAAAAAGAAATATAAAATGCAAAAATAGCCCTATACGAATACCACACTGTTTCAAATGGACGACAACAGTTAAATCGGCTCCACTATGACAAGGTTTGCTTTAGAGAGAATACTATATCGGTTCGGTGGCCCAAGTATAGTAAAGATAAGGTTACATCAATACTATACAGGAGTCTAAAAGGAAACCTAGGAGCATCGTCAAAATTAGACGGATTGTGGAACAATTTCAACTATTCAAATCACCAGGACTGGCACTAGTCCTGTTTGACACTAACGAAGCTGGAATACCTGAAAACTAGTTGACGTTTCGGAGGCAGATCTAGTTCCGTCTTCAAAAATTAAAATCTGAAATCGAAACGTTAAATATCAAGATATAACGCTCAGAATACTTTCAGTAAAGAGGTTTTGCAATCTAACGAGTTTGCAATTTGAGTTTGCAGATTATCCTGGGCATTGTTTGCAAACTTTGTCAATAAAATAAATACTCGCCGATCAGTTGAGGATATAGCATGCACCGCCCCATGCTATGTCATTTTTGGGCCAAAACTTGGGAGATTTCATTTTCGCTACCCTCAGGCAGTATAGATATTGCAGTGTAGGGTCAATCAAACAGATTAGATATTAGTAAACAGGAGATAAGTGTTAAACATCGGGATGCGGAATGCACTTCTGATCACAAATTGTTGTGAGTGAACTTGAAATAGCACAAAACAGCAAACATGTGCGGCAAATGGATCTACAACTAATAGAATAATATCACTTGTAGTATAACGTACCCGGGCCTGTTCAAAATAGTTGAATGAGATAAGTTGTGCTTTGTCTTTATTTTGCCAATGACCGTCAAAATAGATTAAAAAGAAAACAATACCTACGTTGTGTTATTATAATATCTTGCACAATTTTTAATCATTCGTATTGCGCTTCGACTAAACACAATTAGGGAAATTTGAGGGAAAGGCGCGAGTCCTAATACACCTAATTTATTAGAGAAAAACGTGCCATACTCCATGGCAGAGTAAACCTCGGTCGCAATTCCTAAACCGAACTATGCTGTATAACCTTTATTAGTATAATAATTAATTAAATTACTGTCTCCCGCTCCACAATTTATACATTCAAAACTGAAGTTTAGTATTAGTTAGCCATACGTCGCCAGCAGGTACTGAGGTCCCATACGGGAGGCTACTCAGCTATAGTTGTAATTTGAGCCAATATCTCTAGTAAGACCTGCAGGCCGATTAATACATATTTCCTTCGTCATCGCTTTTATGATTGAATAGTATTCCGTTACTGTTGCTTATTAGTTATAGTCATTTCGATATAATATATTTCAATTCCGAATATATGGTTTTATTCTGTGTAATTGTGCACAGGCTACAGATCTTTTATCATTTCGGGTGCTTATAAGCAATTGGCATCAAGTCGAAATTCAAGGTTAATAGGTTTCATACAAAAGCAAATCATTAAAAATATATATAACATTTGTTAAAAGAACGACTTAGGGTGCTTTGCTCGCAAGCCCACGATTTGGATTCATCAAGTCCCTTGCTTACATTACAATCACAGTCATACTAAAACTAAAATTCCAGCACGAAACAACAGCAAACAATACATTTTTGTTTTCATTTAAAGCAGTGTTATTCACAGCATAAAACGATTTCATTAAATATATTCACATGTTATACCATCAAATATGAATTATCCATGAGAATATAAGAAATATACTTGTGCAAATTATGTTAAGAACAATATCAAGATGTATACACATGTTATGCCATCAAATATGAATTGTCAATGAGAATAAAAGAAATATGCTTGTGCAAATTATGTTAATAACAATATCAAAATATATACACATGTTATGCCATCAAATATGAGTTATC
>JAEQML010069645.1:0-17334 GCA_016904865.1 Pissodes strobi | reverse complement strand
AAAATGGTATTTGACTTTTATTTTTTCTTAATAAGAGCTTTATTTTTCCTGTAGAAGGTTTCCGATATTCCAAATTTTTTGTTTTTTTGAAGTACCCTGTATAACTTATCTTTAATTTAGCATTTTCAAAGTTAGTTTTTTTTCATGTACCAACTTTTATCAAGAATAAAGTTTTCTAAGAACACAATAATAAAAATGTGAACTTATTGAATGACACTATACAAGGTGATTCACGGTCGATGGTAGGTTAGACGTTTCTGGAGAACCACTCAAAGGATTTGGTCGTTTACATAAACGAATATGCTCTACCTTGCTAAACTATTTTCGACAGTGCAGTGTTGCCGCTTCTACTAAAAAGTGGTAGCAACTGTCAAATTTTAAATGGAACACCCTATATATTATTGCATATTTGGATTTTGCGGAGAGTTCTAGACATATTTCATAAATAATGTCCTATACCTATCTGTTCCTGTTTTTTAAATATTGACAGTTGAAAATCGATCATTTACCAAGTTTGACAGCCTGTAAAATCTAAACGGCTAAAGATAGAGCAAAATGGTTTGCACTTTCCCATCTTGGTTTTCATAAGCTATCACGTTAGGATTCACGTAAAGCTTCCAAGTAAAATACCAAATTTGTCTTTTGGAAGCCTGTACCAACTCCCATTTGGGATTTTCCATAATCCACAAATATTTTATCCCACCTCGTCTTTAATGGGCCGAATAGATATTTGTCCAATAGTTGGATACGGTCAGCTAAATGACTTGGAAGACGAATCAATACGGCGAAATATGTGGCTAGCGTGTCCATCCATTAGAACTGCTTCTTGATTAGGTGTAGCATTAATATATCTTATTTTGTTAACATGACCTGCAATAACCACTGCAGCCTAGCCCATTAAAAAAATATGTTGAGTGTATCAACGTCATCGAATAGTTGTGAAGAAGAATTCGAATCAGTAGCTCTGGATTTATTCCGATTTATCCCTAAGAATTAGTCAGCAATCTCCTGTTAAACAAGACCGCTTAAAGAATGTAGTGGAAATATTTTCTAATGAGAAATAATAATACCTCCCCTTTAGAGCACACTTCTGATACAAAATGTAAGTTTAGTTTTAAATATCTTCTGATGATGCTAACATGGTTAGCGAAACGCGCGTCGCGTGCAATCATTCTGTTTCGGTATTGTGGATAAAACTCCGTTTTAGTGCATTTTGTCGAAGGTTCTGAACCCCAACATAGATGACCTACAAAACTTCTTTGAAACCAATTGAAGAATTGTGGTTCCTCCATCCATCCGTCTGAGATGCTGCATACTCTGATGTGCCTGGATAACCTTCATCTGAAGTCCAACGGGCTTGAACTGCGGCTCCCTTGTATACAATTAAAGGTGGTATTAAATATCTATCAGCAGCAACGCATAGCAATACAGTTGTATTGTACAGATCCACCGGATACCCTCGAGATTGGCTTCCCTTTCTCACCCATAGCTCTAAACCTACTTGGGTCGCTGGCAAAGCCGCTTTCATCACAGTTAAAAACGAAACGAGTTTTGTCTGGAGATTGTAGATCAGATTCATTATACAACGTCTCAAGCTAGAGTTTAGAGTAGAAATCATATACTATACCGGATTACTTGCCAGCTTACGAGTTTTCTGAAGTAGTTCCGGTTTTTTTTTCAATGAAATACGGGGATTTCGTTTCATAAAAGACTGATACCAATCTTCTCCAGATATGCCATTTTTAAAAGGATTGCTTATAATATGGTTAGCTTTTATATAATCCGACACAAGACTTTTTAGTTCTTCTTTGTCGCATGGATATCTCATTTGAGCCCGAGGAACAATTAAACAAAAAACTATTTGTTGTTCAATATTCTCGTTCAGCACTGACGTTCTTCCAACTTCCATTTTTCCAATAGGTACCTTTCTGCCATCAATCCGGTGATAAATTACAGAAATTGGTGCTCCATACCTTTATTCAGCGTTCCTATAGTAACAGTTCTTATTCTGGACGTCTCTCACGGTATTACCAATATCTTCTTGGGTATAACTAGATGCCGCTCTCTTACTTATAGGTACCCTTGTTCATATACGGCGATGCCTGTACATGACTAGTGTCGGGGTTACTAGATAAAGCTTCTGGAGGTAACCTAAATCTCCCCAGAACCATGAGTCTGATCACCTTAAAAACTTTTAGTAAATAGGTAATATTTGTAAAATCAAGTATGTTGGTTGCTTTGTCATAATTTAAAAGTTCACACAAATTATTTGCATTTAGCATTTTTCCCTTGCGGAGCAAACTGCGCTTTCCTGAATATGAATACATCATGAGTTGTACCTCCCCATCGACCATTAACGTTAAGAATATTGCAGTCAAACAGCATCAAAGGCTCACAAAACAGAAACAAATCATCATAAACTCATTTCAAGTGAGGGATTGAATGTTGTTTAAGTTTAAAGTTGTTTCCATCGTAAGATTCTTTCCCCGAGTGTTTTCCACTGCGATCAAATACATGTTGAGTGAACATGATTTTTTTTATTATTACTTGGGATTAGTTGTTGCTTGTGGTTGTGTTAGACCTGACTGCTATGTCTTTGTAGTAGTCACATTTTCTAATTCTGATCTTTTAGATTCCATAAATTGACATATTTCCAAAAAGCTAACCCAAACTAACCCAACCATACTGCTCCCCAGCTGGCGTTGCTGGTGTGCTGGTATAACGCCAAACCGAAAACAGCTTATCACTCCAGCTAGTAGTTACACCAAGGACTTGAATGAATGACTAATGGGAGTACACTCTCACTTCAAATTTTCAGGTTATAGGCAATGATATTGAATGCACAAGACGAGTGTTCAGTGGCAGTCGATGGAATTTTCCTGACTAAATGGTGAAGGTTCTTTATAAATGGTTTGCCGTTTCGGACAATTTCAACTGTCTTGCTTTCTTACTAAGTTCTCTCAAAATATTACTTGTATGTAGATGTAAGAAAATGCAATGTTATATACAGGGTGGTATGAATTTTTGTTCAGGACAATTTGGAAACATCTGCTACTACCCGAAAGCATATACGTAAACTGCAGACGCGATAGGATCCCGCCATAGGGGCGAGTGTAATATAAATATTAGATATAATGCCCCCGTTACGTTTCGTCCTCAAATATTTGAACCCTTCATGCCTGGTCCTCCGCTCGCTTAGCTCGGTCCGGTGCCGCAACCAACAAAAACTAAGCAAAACTAACCCAATGCATGAAAAGCAACTACATTTATATTACAGTCACCCTCTGGCGAGGTCCTATCGCGTTGACACTTTACGTATAAGCTGCCCGGAACAGTAAAAATATCGAATTAATCTTGAATCGGAAATGTTGTAGCCGGCGAGGTGCTTTTGAAGAAGCGCATCTGGAAACAGTTTTTATTTTATAAGTCCTGGTTAATACTAAAAGAATATGCGCGAGTGTGGGGTTGCTGAAGTGAAAATAAGCGCAAACACCTGGCGGCGGCGGTATGCGAATATTGACAAGGAAGTTTGACAGGGTTGTGCGTTGTCATCAACATTGTTTAATCTTTACTCGGAGACGTTGTTTGTTTAAGCATTTCATGATGCCACCAAGTCTATATAAAGATAAATGGTGATATCATTAACCAACACGTTTCATAAGATGCGCATGGGACACGGCCATTAGGTAACTAAACAGGTGAATGCTATTTTTTATCACAGCTAATGAGGTCTTACTGGATCTTTTTAAAACGAAATGGATGGTCGTCAGTGACAGATAAATATCTGCTAGAAACCTAACACTGCTAGAAAAATGCACCAGTAATCATCATAATCCAGAATAAAAAAAAGCGAGGCCGTACTATCAAAATTAGAAAAATATTCATCAGCAGATAGTTCTCTATCTCTAACACTCAGGCTGATTAGATGTTTGTGCTTCCGGTTCCATCTTATGCGTGGATGCCCAATGAACCATAACAACAACTGCTAAAAAATCTTTTGTCCTTCGAAATGTGAACCTATCGCCGAATTGTTCTAATTTTGAACATACTGAGTAAGAAATGACTAAGAAGAAACTGAAATTAATTTTCTCATGGTTGCCTGATGAGACATAGCAAATATCGACTCTTAACAACTTGTTCCACAAGGAATGATGGCAGAAGAGGAAACACGGAGCTCTAGAATCTCTGTAGCTACAGAACCTGCGCCAGTGGGCTAATCGATCATCTCTGGATTAGGCCCTATACAGAGGCCGCCTTAGATCCGAAGAGCCGACGTCCGCAACGGATATAGCAAAGGAAGAACAAGATTGATGACAATTTCGATCATGGGCCTCTATTATACGAATCTATTCGATTTATACACATAATCGTAATGGTTTTGTTATTCTGAATGCATTAAAAAAAAACACACACACAATTTAATGAATAATGTATTATCTGACATTGGTCACTATTTTTCATAGTTTTTGATTCTAAGAAAAATTCGCTTAAAGGTGTTGGGGAAAATATCACTTTGGAATTATGCATCGACCTTGCTGTATTGTGTTCTTTATAACTTTCCCAGGATTTATGATTAATATGTCCGCAATTTAGTGTAATGATGAGATTATCCGAGGCACGTTTTTGTTTTAAGGAGACAAATTTTCTTGCCACCAATCATGCCACTCGAAAAACCTCTGCATCTCATAGATACATTTATATTAACGATCAGTTCTGTGCATACAACATCCATCATTGACGAGACATGTGAAAATTTAAATTAGTTTTCATTTATGTCATAATAGAAGGAGCTTGCCGTTTAACGTTTTGATAATTTTTATCCTAAGTGATTTAAATACTTTTTTATCGTAATTTATTTAAATGTTCTTTGTTGCCTGATATTGTCTATAGCCAAAATGGTAATATATGATCCAATATCAATCAGTGCTTTAGGAAATACTTTATTTGCCTTTAGATTAATTTCTAGGTTACTTATAACTTATTTAAATTGCTAAAATGAAACCTTCTCCCTAATAATCAGTAATAATTGTATACAATAAAAACGTTGTTTGACTCTAAATAGCTAATTAATCAACATTTTTAAAGTAATTTGTGCGCAATCGGTGTCATCGCTTTACTTTAATGGTAATAAAGTGTAAATTGATGTTTTGATCGTGAACCTTGGACTACCCGGACAACTATTTTATAGACGTCACACGTAACAAGTAAACAGGTGAATACTATTATTATCACGGAGATGTGTTAGCCATTCTCAGAGATAAATTAAACGATTTTCGCTTATAAAGTTAATAAATTAATTATTAACTCTTTTATTCGACCAAAGACCATTTTTAGCTAGGTTTTAACACTCTAGCTAGGGTTGCCAACTGTCCCGGATTTTCCGGGACGTCCCGGATTTGGTGTTGTTTACCACCCGTCCCGCAGGCATCACTTGCGGGACGTTAATTGTCCCGGAAATGACAAAAGATAGAATTGAAAACAAAAATAAATACGTAAAAGTATTATTAATCACGCGAAATGCGAATTCTCAATATATTTTCAATGCACTTATTATCTTATGAATTATGACTCTCCATGGATGTTCCTATTCAGATGTATCGCTGTAAATAGCTAAGGTAAGGTTGAGGTTAACTTTTAGATGACGTATCAGACCGATTTTGTCATTTTGTTCCTCAGAAACACATAAATTGAGTGTTTTTACGTCATTTTTAGACGATTTTTATTTGCGGAAACTTAATAGTAATCAACTGTCTTCCGGGACAGTGTAGCGAATAGGGGTGCTGGGTGGGTTTAAAAGGTGTATAAATATAGAAAATATTTAATTTCGACTTATATTTCAATCGCTTCGCTCGTACCGGAGGCGCAACTAAGCAAAACCTACTCAAACTGACCTAAGGCATGCCCAAAATTATTAAAAAAAAAACTGAATTGATACCGTCAGAAATTAAAAAGTTACCCTATAATCTTATCGAGGGCTGTGCAAAAGACTAAAATTTCTGTCAGTATCAATTGGGTTAGTTTTCTTTGGTTGCGCCATATATTTAATACTACTATATCGTGAGTCGAGCCAAAATTCGTCAGAAATCAAAACGAGATAGAATGATCGATGTGTACTTTCAGCGTTGAGCGCAAGTCAGTTATTTGAACCAATAAGCGTTGCCCTTTCGATTATCGATCGCCTCCACGTGTGCGTGGTCGTATAGAGCGCCGAATTATCAGCTCGTTTGCCGTTTTGTTGTTTATTGCCGTTTACCATATATTTAATAAATGTATGCCGTTTACAGTATTAAAGTCATTGTGAGTCGTCCATTTTGATGTTTACTGTTTGCTTGGTACTTTACTCAAATCGCTATACTTACTTTGTTTATTGTTATTTCGAAGTTTTTGTTGTTTGTTGCCGTTTACAGTCGTTCATTTTGGTGTTTACTGTTTGCTTTGTACTTTACTCAAATGCCTATACTTACTTTGTTTATTGTTATTTCAAACTTGGACAATTTGTCGGTGTGAACTTGTAGTGAAGATGCCAATCATAGAATAAAATTATGTAAATTAATTATGGATTTGTACAGAAATGTGAGATTTTTCCATGAAGCCAAACAAATGTCGTCTAAAGAAGAATACCTATAATATAAGACAAAATACATTATTTTATTTAAGGGGCAATAAAATTTGAAGTGTGATAATATCATGTTTTATTTACCTCTTAACCCAAAAATATATAAATGAATATCTGCAGTTATATCCCGTTTGAAAACTAAGGTTCATATTGTTTTGTAATCATATGTTGTTTTTCGATTATTTCTATCCACCACAAACATCTATTCATTTTTGGAATATCCTTAAAATTATACGACAAATAAATTTCCTAAATTATATTGTTAACATAAATACTAATTTATGATGAGGGCGTTTCACAATGACTTGGATTTCAAAACGTACATATCATATTTATGATTTTAATATGTGAAATATACTATACTATTTGCCTCGCTAGCTCATGCGCAAATTAACCAAAGTACACATCAAGCAAGTGCAATGAGTGCGACAAGTACATCCTCGGCGAACTGCAGTTCCATAGTAAACAAGCTTGACACACGATATAGTAGTATTAAATATATGGGTTGCGCCCCCGGAGCGAGCAAAGCGAACGGAGTGTCATGTGATGTTCCAAGTGAAATATTACAAGAAATTGAATATTTTCTAATTTTTTAACCCCTCGACTATATGGCAAGACAGTTGAATACTTTTAAGTTTCCGCAAATAAAAAAACGTCTAAAAATGACGTAAAAACACTCAATTTATGTGTTTCTGGGGAAAGACCCGCCAAAATCGGTCTGACACGTCATCTAAAAAATTATCAAAAAAATCACCATCTCAACCTGAGATCGTAATTCGTAACATCGTAATGCAATTCCGTGCTTAATGCAATCCTTACGTTGAAAAAAATGGTCCGACTACGGTGCCTTTTCAATAAATAACTGCATCCCGGAATAGCGCTAGGCTGTCGGATTTTCAAGCCCCAAAACCCGCAAATGGCTTTTTTAAAGTTGGCAACCCTAACTCTAGCCTAGTTAATCCACGGTCTTACGCGCTATTTGCAATACAGGTTTACAGAAGAAACATACATCAGAATCATAGTGCAAACGGATGTGGCCCATCAAATCTCATCGTCCTCCTCCAGGCTGGAGAACACTAAAGTACAAAGTCTGTCCCCTGTCAGACTAGGAACCACCAAAGGAATGAGTCGGAGGCCGATGCTTCCAGTAGAAGCGGACCTAGGTGGTAGATGCATACACCTACTCGCATCGTCCGGTGAAAGACCACCCCACCAGAACTGGGAAGCGCTAAGTGGTTTTTCCGAATCACGTTCCGCTTCCGCGCTGCCGGTTCCGGGTTCCACAGTAGGAATATATGGACATGATGGTGCTTCCAGGATCAAAATATTCCTGAAGTAAACTCCCAGGCCATTCGGATCTCCGGGCGCTGGGTGGCCCTGGGAGCCCTTCATTCCGCATTTCACAGACAGCAAAGATACCGAACCAATTTAGAATAGATTTCTGCAAGATAAGAGGTCTAAATACAAACATAAATTTGGTACACCAACACCTACGAGCAAATAGACCACACATACTAGCCCTTACTGAAACACAAGCATGTTCTACAGCAACAGCAGTGAACTACCCCTATCCTGATTATGACACACACCCGATTTAGACAAGTTCGGAATATACCTTTTTATGCGTAGCGACCTCTCATGTCACCGCGAGGAAAAACTCGAACCGAACAACTCTAGCTACCACTTTTGGCTCAATACAGGTCGATCACCCCAATTCAGAAATAATCGTTCTGGGAGACTTCAACGCCCACAACACCATCTGGCTCAAACAAAGAGAAGGTAGAGAAGCTGAAGCATTTGGCATCAGCTGCGGGCTTACTCAACTTGTAGACGAACCAACTCGAATCTCAGAGAGGGGCGAATTTGCCCCCCTTCTGGATATTTTTCTAACCACGAATCCTGACCAGTACACAATTACAGTTGGTCCGCCATTAGGTACTTCCGACCACAAACTTATTACAACGGTTTGTGAATTGTCACTTTTACAGAAGGATCCACCATTGCCTCGCAAAATCTGGCATTACAATTCTGCAAGCTGGGACGATCTAAGGGAGTTCTACCTAGATTTTCCTTGGCTCGACGCGACGTCTGCTTTGGCACTAACGACCCATCAGTCTGATTTGGCACTAACGACCGGTCAGTCTGCTGCGATGAGATGACGCAAGTAATCTCCTCAGGAATGGAAGCATACATCCCAAATTCCATCAAGTTATCGTCAAAAGGAAAGCCCTGGTTCGACAGAAGATGCGAAAGAGCTGTAGGTAGGAAACAGCAAGCCTACAAGTACTGGCAGCCAAATCAGACCGCTGAAAATCGCAATTATTTTGTCGAAGCGAGAAACGAATGGAAACGTGTGATCGATGAGACTAAGGACAAACACAATCAAAGAATCAGGAGTAAACTTTTGCAATGCCCAGGGGCTCCAGGAATTTCTGGTCGGTAGCAAAGGCAGTAAGTAATAACTTTACAAAAACGTCTCTCCCACCTTTGACAGACCGACGTGGCATCACGGCGGCTACCAAGGAAAAATCAAACATGCTCGCGAAAATTTTTTTCATCGCACTTTACCTTAAACGTCCTCCAAGGCAAGGCTCTCTCCACCATATCGAACGTCAACACTACCATGGCAGAAGTCAAGTTTCATCACCGTGATATTCGTAAAATCCTTAAAGAACTAGATACGCAAAAGGCATCAAGACCGGACGGAATACCTGCCATCGTGTTAAAGAACTGCGCCAACGAACTAACACCCGTTTTTTCCAGGCTTTTTTCTCTATCTTACGCAAAAGGGATTTACCCACCTTCTTGGAAAGTCGCTCGAGCTGCAGCCTCTCTCTGCAGCTGGCTTGCCAGTTTTCTTAAGAACCGATCTCTGCACGTTGCAGTTGATGGACACATCTCAGATACATTCACCATTAACGCGGGCGTGCCTCAGGGCGCAATACTTTCACCAACTTTGTTCCTCATCTATATCAATGACCTGCTGACCGACACGATAATCCTCTTTACAGTTTTGCAGATGACAGTACTCTTGTCTCCCAATTTAAATCAGAAAAACCTTTACCAGCGACTGAGACATCACCGCAGACAGGAGCAGATTGCAGCAATTAATCAAGACCCTCGAGAAGGTTCAAACTTGGGGCGACGGAAACTTGGTCCAGTTCAATGCAGCAAAGACCCAAGCAGCCACGTTTACCAAGAGAGCCAATACGGCGGGCCCTGACATCTTTATGGCAGGATCGACCATTCCTTCATCCTCGTCAATCGGACTGCTGGGTGTCTCGGTCAACAGCAATATGTCCTGGCATGACCACGTTGCTAACATCGCAAAATAAGCTTGGTGCGCTATTTCGCAACAAAAAACTGTATACATCGCAGCAGTTGCTCTTGCTCTACAAAGCGCAAATAAGACCGTGCTTAGAATATTGCTCACACATCCGGAGTGCCGCACCAAAGCACACTCTAAAGCTGTTGTATTCCATTCAGAAGAGAGCTGTGCGTCTTATCGGCGACCCGGAGTTGACCCGGAATCTGGATAGTCTGGAACACCGCAGCCATGTGGCCGAGATGTTCCTGTTTTACAGATACTTTTTAAGCTTTCCGCCACATAGGACTAGATAACCCAAGATTACAACATAATAATTGTAAATTGTAATAGTACAGTGGTTGAATAAAAACTCTAAGGAGGCAAAAATCATATAGTAACGACTGCAAAACTAGTTCATTTTATCTAGTGATAAGAGAGTAAGTAGCTGCCGATTATTTATCTATACACTGCTGATCAATTGCGTGGCACCAAGGTAAAATATAGGTTAAACTTAAATTCAATTATCTCTAGAAATATTTGACCGATCTTATCGCGGTTTCCAGATTCTTAAAAAGAAAATGTTTAAAAACGAAATTCCTACACCCATCTACCTCAACATCATCATATGTCTATAATACAGGCAGTTTTACATTTACCATATATTATTTATAAATTTATAAACGTTGCCAAATTTACAGCCGTTAAATTTTTTACAATTTTTTACTAAAATTAGTTTTGCTGGGCTTTTATACCGGGACGTTTTCGACAACATTGTTCTGTGGATGACAAATCAAAAAATACGAGGGTTTATATAAAAATTGCATTTATTGCGGATTTATTTGTTTAAAAGTACGAAACTGTCAGCATTGTACCATAATTTTTGGTGTTTCTTATTTTTATATAATGAATTTTATGATAATTAACGCATGGTCATATACATTTCTTATTCTTTGCAGAAATCCTAAAAATGCGATATAACGGAAAACATTAAATTTAACTTCCATACCCATATCTAAAAAAGGTGCAAAGTGAGCTCTCAAATAAATGTTTTCATGGTAACGCTCATGTCATTGTCATAAATGATACTTATTGCTGGATTCAATATTGTTTAAAAATAGAAAATGCCTGCTCCAAAGTTAGGTTCGAACGAAATTCCAAACGTGGAGCATTTAGTATTGGATGGAATGAGTCACGAAGATGTAGCTAGTCTATACAATGTTCATCGCAGCACCATTACGAAAGCAATGAGAAGATTAAGGCAGCATGGAAGCGCTAATTACAGCCATAGCGGCGGCAGGCCCAGGATATTAAGTAATAGTCAAGCCCTATATGTAACGATCTTAGCTCGACGAAATAGGACAAACAGTTCCAAAAGAATTAACACAAGTCTGCATGCTGCAAGTTAATGTATCAAATATACTTAACAGTAAGAAGAATGTTACACGAATCTGGCTTAAAGTTTGTATATGAAGTTTTTTATCTTGCAATTATGAAGTGCTAAAAAATTGTATTTGGTTCTAGAGCAAGACCGCATGTCCGTTAATGAGACCAGATCATCGAGCAGCTAGGCGCGAATGGGATCACGAACACCGGAAGTGGAATGCAGAATAGCGAAACTGCATGTTCGCAGATGAGACGAGGATAAATTTATACAGTTCCGATGGGCGCATTTTTGTTTGGAGAGGGCGAAATGAAAGATATACAGAGGAAAATATGGATCATCGATTAGCATTTGGGGGTGGGGGTCTTACTGTTTCCGGAGGCATTATTTTTAATGGGAAAACTGAACTTTTATAACCAATAATAAAATTAACGGTAATTCTTATAATGACTGTCTTATCCCTATCGATATTCCATTTGCACCGAACTTCGGAAAGGGCTTTCTCTTAGTTGACGACAATGTCAGGCCATACAGGGCTCAAATCGCCAACGAAGTTCTTGGCACAAATGGAGTAAATCGGATGATATGGCCTTCCAATTTCTCCGATCGCAACCCTGTAGAACACGCTTTGTCAAGGTTAAAACTTTTACTGAGATCAAGAGATCCGAAAATTTTGAACAGCTAAGAGAAGCTATTTTGGAAAAGTGGAATCTGCTAGATCAACAGTTTATAAACAACTTAATTTTAAGTATGCCAAATCGGTGTAGAGATGTAATACGCAATCGAGGAGGGTCAACAAAATACTAAAATTATTGAATACTACAGTTGTTTTATCATAATTGTTAAATGTTATTGAATATTTTCCTAAGTATGAGAAACGTTGTTCAACCCTGTATATGGCAATGCGTTAATTATCATAAAATTCATCATATAAAAGTAAGGAATACCAAAAATTATAGTACAATTGAGAAAGTTTCGTTGTTTCGTACTTTTAAGCAAGTAAATTCGCAATAAATGCAAGTTTAAATAAACCCTCGTATTTTTTGATTTGTTATCCGCAGATCAATATTGTCAAAAACGTCTCGGTATAAGAGCTCAGTAAAACTAATATTAGCAGAAAACCCTAAAAAAAGTAACGTCTGTAAATTGGGCAACGCTTAAAAATTTATAAATAATATGTGGTGAATTTAAAACTCCCGATATTATAGACATATGATGATGTTGAGGTAGATGGGAGTAGGAATCTGTTTTTCAAACATTTTCTTTTTAAGAATCTGTTCACCGTGATAAAATCGGTCAAATATTTCTAGGGATAATTGAATTTAAGTTTAACCTATATTTTACCTTGGTGCCACGCAATTGATCAGCAGTGTATTTTCTGCAATTTTCTTAACTTTATAGTAAGCTCGATAATTTTAGTGAATGTGGTTTCATTTCCAAGATTAATAAATGAGCTTCTTTAACATTTTCGTTTCTTCTGCTACTTTCAGGCACGGATGGGACCCTACTTACTGGCCCGGGAAAGTTACCTTAAGAGGCCCCCCACCCTATGTAAAAACTGAGTGATGTCAATGGTATTTTCTATAAAATATTTGTTACCATAATAATTTGAATGATGCATTTATGATTTATATGATGAACATGTATTTTATTTTTTGACGTTACACTTTTTTAATATTTACATTAAAAAAAATACCACATACGTATTAAAATAAATACAGCACTAAGTAAATGAAAGTAAAACTAAACTAATTAAATTAAAAAAACATGTTTATGACCTACCTATAACTTATAAAAAGTAAATACAAAATAATAAAACTATTAGTACGTGAATACATAAAAGGTAGATATAGCATATACTTTATCTAAAGTCTAATTATGTTTTATAAAGTCTAATATGTATATGTAGAATCTAATATAAAAGTGACTTTTTTAATAAGCTACTAGTAGCAGCGAGAACATCAATAACATTTTGATTATCCACACGATTTAACAAAAGTTTTTATTTAAAACTTTAAAATTTATTTTGAATAAAAAAATAAAAACTAATAAAGTTTTGCACCTGGCAGGGATTGAACTTTCTGCTTTGAAAATGCGAGGCCTTTATCGTACCACTACCATATTCATAACATTCTGCAGCATAAAATAATACACATGCCGAAATTATGTTTTGAAAGGAGCCAGCCAATTATATGTATCATAAAATTATTTTAATAATTGCCATCACTGAGCTGATAGGGTTGCCAACCTTCCCCATTTAGCCTCCTGCACTAAAATAAATCTAAAATCTCCGGCTTTATAACAATTTCGAATTTGACTATATAAAGAAAAATAATTAGAATTTTTCCGCCAAGCATAAAATTACATTGAATTTAAATTAATAGTAAAGAATCGATGACGTTTCGCCCGTGCCCCGTGCGCATATATTTTATTCTTAAGGATCGTAACGAGTTCTACCGGATGAGATTGCTCATCTTAAACACCTTTCTGACAAATAAATGTCTCTATGGTCCAGAGAATTGCTTTCAGTGAGCCTCGTGGCTGAGTGGTTAGACGCTGTGTTTCTGATCCGGCGGCCCCGGTTCGATTCCAGTGGCTGCTTTTTTTTAAGGTTTTGTTTGTAAACCCTTTTTTTCTAGAATTTGGGCATGCCTTGGATTAGTTTCGTCTGGTTGCTTCATTGCATGAAGTGAAAAAAAAATACATACAAATGTAAACGTAAACATTGTGATGCGCGCGCAGCCCAGTGCTCGTCAGGCAGTAGGACTCGCTAGCTAGGATCCTCAAGAATAAAATATATGAGCCCTGTGCGCCACGCGACTTTGGATTCCCGGGAATAACCTAACTGAGATCGAGATTCGAGCGGCAGCGACAGATATTTTGACTTGCCTCAGGGTATTTTATTTTTACAAGTTGACAACCCTAGCACCTAGCCACTTCGCTCTTTACTTACCGTAAGAAAATCTCTTCTTTACTTGCACCTTGAATATATAAAGGTGCGTCCAGACCTGTGACAAGACCGCGTATCGTGACACCGCCGCGAACCTCGTCGCGTATAGTCTGGACGGTACCCCGTAACCGCAACGCGTGACATCGCCGCGTTTACCGCGTGTCATCACTGCGTTCCATGTCCTGGCGGCCTTTTGGCGTCGCATCAAAGGGATGCTACGCCGCTTGGTGCGCCAAGTCTGGACGGGACCGCGTATCATCGGAACGTTTTGCATATTTATTTGAATTTTAACCAGTGTAGCGGCTATTTTTGTTTCGAATTAGTATTTGCTTTTTTAATATCAAGATGGAATGTGGACAGGAGACAACGTTAACATTTATAGAATTATGCAATAAGTGATCTATAACTATGTACGCTGGTGCTGCAACGTCCATGATGACCGACTGTTTTATTTAAATAAATGGAACGCTGTGAACGGGACTATGATACGCGACGATGACACGCGGGGATGACAAGCGACGATGACACGCATCGAAGTTCGTCTCGTCGTGAAAATGTTCGCGACGCTGTCACGTCACGGGGTTTTGTCACAAGCCTGGCGTCGCATCAAAGGGATGCTACGCCGCTTGGTTCGCCAAGTCTGGACGGGACCGCGTATCATCGGAACGTTTTGCATATTTACTTGAATTTTAACCAGTGTAGCGGCTATTTTTGTTTCGAATTAGTATTTGCTTTTATAATATCAAGATGGAATGTGGACAGGAGACAACGTTAACATTTATAGAATTACGCCATAAATGATCTATAACTATCTACGCTGCTGCTGCAACGTCCATGATGACCGACTGTTTTTTATTTAAATAAGTGGAACGCTGTGAACGGGACTATGATACGCGACGATGACACACGGGGATGACAGGCGGCGATGACACGCATCGAAGTTCGCCTCGTCGTGAAAATGTTCGCGACGATAAAAAACAGTCGGTCATCATGGACGTTGCAGCAGCAGCGTACATAGTTATAGATCATTTATTGCGTAATTCTATAAATGTTAACGTTGTCTCCTGTTCCCATTCCATCTTGATATTAAAGCCGCTACACTGGTGAAAATTCAATTAAATATGCAAAACGTTCTGATGATACGCGGTCCCGTCCAGACTTGCCGAACCAAGCGGCGTAGCATCCTTTTGATGCGACGCTAAAAGACCGACAGGACATGGAACGGACTGATGACACGCGGTAAACGCAGCGATGTCACGCGATGCGGTTACGGGGTAGCGTCCAGACTATACGCGACGAGGTTCGCGACCTTTAAAGGTGCGTCCAGACCTGTAACAAGACCACGTATCGTGACACCGTCGCGAACCTCGTCGCGTATAGTCTGGACGGTACTCCGTAACCGCAACGCGTGACATCGCCTCGTTTACCGCGTGTCATCACTGCGTTCCATGTCCTGTCGGTCTTTTGGCGTCGCATCAAAGGGATGCTACGCCGCTTGGTGCGCCAAGTCTGGACGGGACTGCGTATCATCAGAACGTTTTGCATATTTACTTGAATTTTAACCAGTGTAGCGGCTATTTTTGTTCGAATTAGTATTTGCTTTTTTAATATCAAGATGGAATGTGGACAGGAGACAACGTTAACATTTATAGAATTACGCAATAAATGATCTATAACTATGTACGCTGCTACTGCAACGTCCATGATGACCGACTGTTTTTTATTTAAATAAGTGGAACGCTGTGAACGGGACTATGATACGCGACGATGACACGCGGGGATGACAGGCGGCGATGACACGCATCGAAGTTCGCCTCGTCGTGAAAATGTTCGCGACGCTGTCACGTCACGGGGTTTTGTCACAAGTCTGGACGCACCTTTATATGTACCTGTATCATCGACCAATTGGTATACACCTATGTTTCAGTACGCACACTGCACTTAATTTTTTTAATCGTGTTATGCGGCTTCGTTTAGAATAGAAATATTCGGTAATTCGGATCGTTTCTTTTGGATCCACTATCCATATATTAACCTAAACTTACAGAGACACAGACTGACACAGATACACAGTATACAGTAACGACAAACTCGTTTAGCGGAATTGCTGCGGTGCCAGTTGCAATTGTTTTGTTCTTTGCTACATTTAGTACCAGGTTTATAACAACCTACCTATATTATATAATTTTTTATATAAAATTGAATTTATGTGGGATAGATTAAGATTGAGTTAGATTTCCCCCAAGTGGTAGAGTAATAATTATATACCGAGAGTTTGTAGCAGTAGGGTAAGAGGCCCCTCGGGAAATTCCCCGTCCTCCCAGCCCCCCCAACCGTCGCTGGCTATTTTAGATCATGATCATTTACATGATAATAAAGGCGCCAGAAATTGTACCGATTTATGGTTATTCTTGACAGGATGGCGGAGGTAGTTTTAATTAGGACTGCAACTTTGTACGAATTTACTGTCGATGTCGGTTACCGGTTTTTGTTCATTTATACTAGCGAAGCTCTCGTAGTGACGGCTAATACCTATCACATTTTCTTAGTGTTATTGCCTGATCCATGAAGTGTTGAGCCACTTGATACAATGGGTGTTAGTTTTGAATAACTTTGGTTCGTCTGATTTATTGGTTATTAGTTATTATCATATCAAGTTAAGCCGCACCGTAGGTTTAATCCGTGCACGCAATCGTCCAATTACAGCTCACTAGTCTGTAGCTTAAAAAAATCCGCATCTTTAGCTTTGAATATTTAGTTAAATGGCAGGGCTTTGCATGAAATGGCTAACTGTTGCACTAAAAGGCCCACTCCTGATGGCTACTGTACGTAGGATCTTGCTACGCCTATTTAATCAGTTTCTACAAATAGGTAATCCAGTTTAGTTTTTAGCTCATGACAGGATGGTAAATGTCAATCATTCATGAATCTTTTTACGATACTCTAAATCATATAATCAAATACTAAGTTTGTGTTCAGGTGTGTAATATTATTTATGCACGCCCGTGAGTTAAGGCTCTCTTAACTCCCGCATTTTCATTGCAACTCTGTTACGCATACTTATTGCTCTTTTTTAATTT
>JAEQML010069641.1:0-17337 GCA_016904865.1 Pissodes strobi | reverse complement strand
GGTGAGCACCGCCATAAATTTAAATGGCTTACAAGCATCAATGAAAACGCCGTAAAAGTTATTTGGCAATCTCATAAGATGTTGCGCAGATGTATGCTGGTTCCGTGATTCTCTATTGACCAGCTTAGTTTTGGTTAGTCTAGGTTATGTCATAGACAGAAGGCGTAAGGCAGAATTAATTTACATGATGCTCCAAAATTGTAGCTAAGCAAACTTAAAGTTATCGTGGAAAATAATGCAAGGAGTTCGTCTACACAGAACTTCAACAAGGATGACTATTGAATGTATTTTCCATTCATAGCCTTTGCAAATGCGTTCTTTCCGATCGACAGCTGTCCCTCCACCATGCCAAAGAAAACATGTGGACTAATAGTAGTAGTTGCTGAGAGGAGGCCAAAGGGCCTTGCTGACAGGCCCAGGGAACCTTTGCAGCTTACACCATATCTCCTTTCAAGCACCCACCCTATCTCTGATCCACTCTAGTCTCCATGACCTTCTGACGAAGGTCAACATTTATCTTTATTTATTTATTTATTTATTTTATTTATTTATTAAATTGAATCAAAGACCCAGGTACAGTAAATAGTACAACAAAGGTATAGATAACGTCCAAAGTCCAATAACATATTTACATATTGTATACTATTTGTAAATACACATACATATTTTATGAGTTTAAAAATTCATTTATTGAATAAAAAGATTGCAATTTTAAATAATTTACTACCTCTTTCTTAAACTTCGTACTATCAGCAATGTCCCCAAGATAACTGGGCAGCTTATTATAAAATTTAATTAATACCCATGTAGCTAGGACTATTTTCGAAGGTTGCGAGTCTGTGCACGGGGATACGTAGATCATCCTGACGTCTGGTATTATATGCATGGACAAAATTGTTTCTATGAAACTTTTCAATATTGTTCTTAACAAACACCAAAATTTCCATAATATAAATACATGGTACCGTCAATAGTCCCATCTTTACAAATAGCGGTCTGCAATGTGATCTACTGTCAACACCTTCCATGATTCTTACAATTTTTTTTTGTAACCGTAATAATAATGACTTGAACATCCCCAGAATAAAATGCCATATTTAACCCTGCTATAAAATTGAGCATAATAATATGATATAAGGATACCCGTACTACAAACCCATTTCAATCTATACAATGCAAAAGCAACACAGGATAATTTTGAAGAAATGTTACAAATATGTGATGTGGTTACCCTAAACTACTCTCTAGATATACACCCAAAAATTTGGTCACAGACACCTGTTGCACATATTTCGAATTAACCCTAATTAACAGAGACCTATCGCAGCGATAACCCCGAGGAGCAAAATTCATAAAAACAGTTTTCTGTTCATTCAGACATAATCGATTTTGACTAAACCACCGCATAAATCTATCAATCATGTTTTGCGTATACATTTGCACTAACGAAATCTCACTATCGAAATACAGATAGCTATTATCATCCGCAAACATAGTCAAATTTCCCTGGTCCACTATATCCGGAAGATCGTTTACAAATAATAAAAACAACAGGGGACCCAATACAGACCCCTGAGGCACTCCACATGAAATTTGTAACAAATCAGAACGTTTATCATTTACTTCAACTAACTGAGACCTCTTCTGTAAATATGATGTTAACCAGGCATGAATCCTACCCCTAAATCCACACTCAAATATCTTATTTAATAGAAGGGTGTGATCAACTAGATCAAACGCCTTACTCAAATCCATAAAAATTCCAATATACTTATCTTTATTATCTAGTTGATCATATAAACTACCCAAAAACTGCAATATGCCCGATTGGGTAGAACGACCTTTCTGGAAACCGTGCTGGGAAGCATTTAGTACATTAAATCTAGTTATGAATCCAATCATCCTGTTATAAACGGCCCGCTCCAAAACCTTAGCCAGGGTTGGCAGGATAGGAACAGGTCTGTAGTTACTCGCGTTTTTAGTATTTCCCTTCTTATGTAACGGCACGATCTTTGCAATCTTAAGTGAACTCGGAAAAACTGCTTCAGAGAGAGAGCGGTTCACCAAATAAGTTATGGGTGGTATAAAATATATTCTACCTTCCTTAGAAATTTTAGAGTGTATGCCGTCAATTCCAGCCGAACAAGAGCTCTTTAGCGACATAATTAAGTTTGAAATCTCGTCCTCAGAAACAGTATCCAGATACATTGTAGATGAATTTCTTTTTATGCGAAATTCGAAGTTTTCATTATTTGCAGCTGGTCTTCTAATTTCATTTGCTAAATTGATAAAATATTTATTTAAATATCCTGCAATATCTCCGCCGTCTTTTATACTTCCTAAATCAGTCTCCAGTTCGATATTTCTAGATTTTGTGTTCTTGTTATTATTTAAATTCATATTATTAATTTTCCAAACTATCTTACTTTTGTTATCAGAGCCTTTATACAGATTGTCATAATACATTCTTTTTGCTAATCCTATTAATTTCCTATAAATTGATAGGCACGCAGTCTCTTGCAAAGTGTCACACCCTTATAAAGGCTGTACATCAGTCCAGATAATGGAGAGTGCTTTTATACAACTCTCCACACTCCTACACCTTCACAGGTACTCTCCTCAATGCCCATCAGACTCCTCTTAGACAGCAGTATCTCAGTAATAAGTCTGTCTGCCCCCAGAAGGTTTTCCCACTCCTTTGAGAGAGCCTGATTTCTCCGCTTTATAAATTCCGCTTTTACTTGAGTTCTAAAAAGAGACTTAAGAGAAATTCCGGGCTCATGCAAGGCGTATCCGTTTTCAGTCCCGGCACCTACATCAGGTTTACTCTCTTGATCTGTTCCAGCCACTCAAAGGCATCAGCATACTAATTTAGAGTTTGTCCTCGGTGCACAGATCGCCCTGAGTATGACTTGGCTGTCAAAGCAAATTATTACTTCCACATCATTTCTATGTCTGAGTCAGTTCATTGCTGCAACCATCAAGATTTCATATAACTCTTCCTGGAATACTGTTGCGTACTTTCCCAGAAGAAAGATTTCTCGGATGCCGCTAGTCTTCAAGATAGCTCCCGCTCCGGATGACTATTTTTTACGAGTCGTGAGTCATTGGTGTAACTTATGAACGCTTTTTCCGGCAACCTTGTCTTTCCACTTTCGCATTGTCTCTTTGTTGGGATGGTCACTGTGGACGCTTTCTTCAATTTCATTCTATCTTTACGACTCTGTAAGAAGACAAGTGTATCTCTCCATCTGCTTTTGGGGAAAGTTTTCCAGGTCAACTGTCTCACTTTTTTCTATCCAGATACCATTGTCGCGTAATCACGAACTAAAGGACATAGTCTCCTGGATGACCCAGGCCTTATATGGTGGAAGCTCCACCAAAATATAGTGGACTAAAAAAAAAGAGAAGGAGAACCAGCGTAAGGAAACAGAACCATAGAAGACCGGAGGTTAACGGAGGGTCGAAAAACTTAGGAACCAGAAATAATACAATAAGAGAATGTGGATCATAAAATTTGGAGAAGACTACTTCAGAGCTCAAGGAACTATGAGAGATGCATGACCAATAGTGTATCCAGAAAGACTACGGCAAGACAACACAAATCCCGGTAGACCAAAAAACTGTGATGTAGTGACAGAATTGGTAAACAATTAGGAGAAATATGGATTCCACTAAACTCAAGACAGCACATGTTAAAGAGCTTAAAGAGCGATATTTTGAAAGTAAGAATACTAAATTGTAACATGAGAATGACGAAATTGGAGCAATGATGTCTCGTCCTAAATGTCGGTATACTTAACTAGATGACGTCAAGTCGTCAAGAATCATGGAGAGTGCTTTTATACAACTATCCACACCCCCACACCCCACACGTAGTATTCTCCTCAATGTCCATCCGACCCGTGTGTCTCCTTAAACGACAAGGTCTTATAATGGCATCTATTCAGGCTCAGCAATAAAGTTTTTAGTCTGCTTGCCCCAGAAAGTTTCTCCACTCGTTTGAGGAAGCCTAATTAGTTCGCTCTATGATTTCCGCATTTACTTGAGCTCTAAAAAGGATTAAGAAAAGCTCCAGACCCATGCAAGGGGTATCCGTGTTGAGCCAAGTTCAGCTCCGGCGGCCGGCGGCGCACTTGTCGGCTTCAATCTCTTGCTCTGTTCCAGCCACTCCAAGGCATCCACGTACTAATCTAAAGTTAATCCTCGGGTCACAAATCACCCTGAGTACGGTTTGGCTATCAAGGCAAATTATTACTTTTACTTCATTTCTATGTTTGACCTCGTTCATTGTTGCAACAACCATCAAGATTTCATATAAGTCGCCTTGGAATTCTGTTGCCTACTTTCCCAGGAGGAAGATTTCCCGGATGCCGCTAGTCTTCAAGATATCTTCCGCTCCGGAGGGCCGTTGTTCCATCAGTCGTAAGCTATCGGTGTAACTAATGAACGTTTTTGTGGCAAACTTGCCTTTCTACGTTGGCATTGTCCCTTTCTTGGGATGGTATCTGTGTATATTCTCTTCAATTTCAACCCATCTTTGGTGCTACGACTCTGAGGACAAGTGTCCATTTGCTGTTAGGGAAATTTTTCCATGTTCAACTGTCTCACTTCTTTCTCTCCTCTCCAGATACCATTGTCCCGTAATCACAAGAAGAAAGACATGGTCTCCTGGATGACCCACACCTTAAATTGTGGTCCAACAGAACATGTGGACTCAAAAAGTTAGAATAGGGTAAGACAGACAGAACCATAGAAAGTCAGAGGATATATGAGAGATCACAAACTTAGGGAGCAGAAATATCACAAGAAGAAAATGTGGATCATAAAATTTGGAGCAGGCCACCTCAAAGCTCAAGGAACTATGAGAGAAGCATGGCTAATATTGTCCCCAGAAAGATTACGCCAGAACAAAATAAATCACCATAGACCAAAAAACTGTGATGTAGTGACGGAATTGGTAGAAAACTAGAAGAAATATGGATTCCACTATACTCAAGATAGCACATGTTAAAGAGCTTGAGCGATATTTCGAAAGTAAGAATACTTAGCTGTAACATCCCGTGTGAGTGAGACCCCATCGGGCGCGTCTCCGGGTGGCGGATGGGAGTACGGCCGGGTTACTTCGGTAACTGGGTTAGTGGTGGCCATAAGTAGGGTGCGAGGGAGTAACACCCCTCAAAAGCCTTTGCGAAAGCCACTGCCGCGGACCAACTCACCCAAGCTAAGGTGTAAGGCAACGTGCTGAAAGCTGAATGGCCGTCGGGGTACAGTGCGGTCTTTAACGTTCCCCTAGGGGCACCGGGCGACACCCCTTGGTATTTAGCCTTACCTGAGTATGCCGGGCTCTGCTCAGGCGGACCTTTTTCAATCCCTTGCTACTCGTGGGAACAATATGGACTGTTCAAAAAATAAAAAAGATTTAGGAGAGAAGTCCAACAAGGACAAAGCTACAAAAGCACTAACTGAGGATCCAAAGGCTGTCAAGCCCGGAGCCTCAAAACCAACCACCAGTGCTCAAGTCCCTGGGGGTCAACAGGCTAGTGAGCCACGACCCTCGAAAGGAAAGTGCACAAACAGAATTAAGTCGACCCAGGAAGTTGACTCGATGACGGAACAAGAGATTTGCTCATTCCGCCTATCGGGTAACTCGAACACCAAGGTCAAAAACCTGATGAAAGAGGGAAGCTCCTACGACGAGGCCAAAAGGTCAGTAATAAAGGAGAACTTCATCAGGGCAGGATTAAAATCCCCTGCAACCCAAACCACTCAGGCGGGAAAGGCAAAGGCTGCAATGCCAAAAAGCTCTCAAAAGCGCCCAATATCAGAAGGCAGCACGCCAGGAAAGCAGCCTTCAAAAAGACCCAAGATGGACTCCCACAAGCCAGCCAAACAGGACAGGGCGGGAGACTTCAAGGAAGCTCTGACTGCGGTAAAGATCGCAGTTGTACCAGAGGCTTACCCCCAAGTACAACTGCAGCCGGAACAGCTAACGGCAATCCAAAGGACCGTAATGGTACAACTAGAGGATATCCCAAAGGAAGGACCAGAGGTACAATTTTACAAATGTACCCACAGGTCAGGGTACCTTGTATTCTCGTGTGCTAACCCCACAAGTGCCAGATGGCTAAAGGACCTGGTCCCGTCACTAAAGCCATGGGAGAATGCACAACTGAAGGCGTTGGAAGGAGAAGAGATCCCGAAGCCATTCGCCTGCACACTGTTCGTCCCAGACGAATATGGGGAACAGCTACCCAAGGAAAGGATCTTGAAAAGGCTACAGGTAGGAAACCGAGGACTCAACACCGAGCTGTGGACGGTCTTCGGAAAATCCCAAACCGGAAAAGGCCAGGTGTGGACCTTTTCAATGGACAAGGCCTCATTCGACCACCTCCAAAAAGTGGATATGTCACCATTCTTTGGCATAGGAAAAATTAAGTTCCGCGTCAAAGAAGGAGGCATCCCACCAAAGGCACCCGAGCAGGAGTCAATCCCAGAAACGTGCCAAAAAGAGGACACTGAAAAACCGGAAACGGCTCAAGGCGTCAGCCCTCTGAAGAGGATAGCACCTGACACGGCCATGGAGACGGAAGACGGTGGTGCCACTCCAGAAGAGTCTTCGAAGTAGAGGGCAATCTCAAGTTCCTGCAGGCAAATCTGCAACATGCAAAGGCCGCCTCGGCCGTGCTATGCCGCAGATTTGAACATGAAGGCCTCGACATCGCCCTCCTGCAGGAACCTTGGATCAACGAAGGGAAAATTGTAGGCCTCAAGCCCTCCCAAGGTAAGTTACTGTACGATAGGTCAGCTAATAAACCTCGTGCATGTATCATTCATAATAATAGGATTAAATGTACTTTAATCCCGGGGCTATGCTCGGGTGATTTTGTTACAGCTATCCTGTCACTACCCACGAAGGAAGGTGGAAGAAGCATAGTTGCATGTTCCGCCTACTTCCCAGGAGAGGAGCAAAAATGTCCACCGCAGATGCTCAAGGATGTTATATCCTACTGTGAGGAACAGAAGCTCCAACTCATTCTAGGATGTGATGCTAACGCACATCACACGATGTGGGGCAGCACGAACGTCAATGGAAGAGGTGAGTCCTTATTACAATTTATTTTAACAGAAGGTTTAAATATTGCCAATGTAGGCAACGAACCAACATTCATAACGAGAGCCCGTCAGGAGGTCCTTGACGTGACTTTAAGTTCTAACAGGGCGAGCGACATGATCCACAATTGGATGGTATCAGATGAACCATCCTGCTCTGATCACAGGCATATTAGCTTTGATTTTAAAATGCCCTCCCCTAAAGCAATACGGTTTAGAAATCCCCGTGACACAAACTGGGTAGGATATTCAAAATCCCTCGAAGAAGGTCTACAAGGGGTAACAGCCAAGGTTAAGGACGCGGAAAATTTAGAAGTCACAGTACAGCTGATTAGCGAAGCAATAGCTACGGCATATCAAGACAATTGCCCAGTTAAAACCTGGAAACAAAAAGAAAGCACAGTCTGGTGGAACGGAAAACTCGGAACGCTGAGGGAAACCGTCAGAAGGCTATTTAATAAAGCCAAAGCAACCAATGACTGGGATCTTTACAGGTCAAAACTAACAGAGTATAATAAAGAGATACGAAAAGCCAAACGGGATTCGTGGAGAAGGTTCTGCGAAAGGGTAAATGAGACCCCAGCATGCGCCCGAATTCACAAAGTCCTAGCAAAAGAAAACACAAACAACAATGTCGAGCTCCTTAAAAAGGAGGACAACACGTACACCAAAACAGCTGAGGAAAGTTTAACACTGCTCCTAAAGGCACACTTTCCGACAGCAATGCAATTAACAGGCCCATCTGACCTTCCGCCTAAGCCAAGGCCACAAAGACCAGGTAGACAGGAGTGGGAAATAGTTAAAAAGGTAGTAACACCTGCGAGGATTAGATGGGCCATAAACCAATTCCAACCATTTAAGTCACCAGGCCTAGACGAAATACACCCCATACTTCTGCAAAAAGGTCAGGACATCTTATTACCACACCTATGCAGAATATTTAGAGGGTGTCTAGCCTGGGGCGTTGTACCTAGTCTATGGCAACAGGTAAGGGTCCTATACCTGCCGAAAGTTGGCAGAATCTTGGACCGCACACCAAAGTCATATAGACCCATAAGCCTATCTTCTTTTATGCTCAAGACCCTGGAAAGGCTAGTAGATAGGTACATCAGGGATAATACTCTACAGGCGTTCCCACTAAGTGAACGTCAATATGCTTACCAACCAGGAAAGTCGACAGACCTAGCCCTGGACGACCTAAATAGGCTTCTTTCAAGGTCCTTAGAGGACAAGGAGATTGCCGTAGCCACATTCCTGGACATAGAAGGGGCTTTCAATCACGCCTCAACAGACTCTATCATAAGCGCGTTGGAAAGGAGAGGGACTCCAACAGCACTGCGCAAATGGATAGAAACTAGTCTAAAGCACAGGATAATCTCAGCCACTCTGGGAGAAACAACCACAAAGGCAGCGGTGGGAAGAGGATGCCCCCAGGGGGGAGTTCTATCTCCACTACTATGGGCCATATTAGTGGACGACTTATTACAAAAACTGTCTGCAGAAGGCTTTCACTGTCTAGGATATGCAGACGACCTAACGATTGTAGTACGAGGCAGATTTGCCAGTACTCTCTCAGAGAGAAGCCAAAAAGCTCTCAAAATAGTGGAGAACTGGTGTAAAGATGAACAGCTATCAGTTAATCCAAAAAAGACGATAATCATTCCATTTACCAGAAGGCGAGCCCTTACAGGACTAAAACCACTGGCGATAAATGGAGAAGAAATACCTTTTTCCAAGGAAGCAAAATATCTAGGAGTCATATTTGACCAGAGGCTTACCTGGAAACCACACATCCAAAAAGCAACTCTTAGAGCCACAGTTGCGCTAGGAAGATGCAGAAGGATGTGCGGAAAGAATTGGGGCCTAAATCCCAAAATGACACTGTGGCTATACACAGCAGTGGTAAGACCAATGATAGCGTATGGTTCAGTAGTATGGTGGACAAGAACCATGCAGGCGGAGGCAAAAAGGCAAATAAGTCGCGTTCAAAGGCTAGCATGCCTGTGCGTCACTGGAGCCATGAGCACAACGCCCACTGCGGCTCTAGAAGTCCTACTAAACCTACCACCAATCCAAACATACATACAGGGCGAAGCACGCTCCGTCACATACAGGCTATCACAAGGCCAAAAACCGATTATAGGTAGACATAATACCAAACAAGAGAAGCTAAACAAAGAAATCAAGGCAGATGACATCCTGGGATTGCCCACGGATAGCACCATAGCCAAGTACAGCTTTGTCAAAAAGTACTCGACACATATTCCAAACAGGAATGATTGGAAAAATGGCCCCCCAATTAGGGCAAATGTGATCTGGTACACCGACGGCTCAAAAACACGGGAAGGAGTAGGAGCCGGAATATATGAACCAAGGACGAAAACAAGAATTTCGATTTCCATGGGCAAACTAGCGACAGTGTTCCAAGCGGAAATAACAGCAATAGAACAGTGTGCAAAGGAAATAAAAAGAAGATACAGTTGCAACAAAACAACAATTGCGATCTTCTCCGACAGCCAAGCGGCAATAAAAGCCGTGGAATCCAACAAAATAACATCGAAATTGGTACTGGATTGCCACAATGCTCTGAATGACATAGGGAGTCAACATAGAGTGACACTATCATGGGTACCTGGGCATGAAGGCTATCAAGGTAATGAAATTGCCGACGAAATAGCCAGAGAAGGCTCGTCTAGGCACATGATAGGACCAGAACCGTTCTGCGGGATAGCCAAACCAATCGCTAAAACAGCCATAAAGAAATGGATAGCAGAAGAATCCCGAAAATGGTGGAACAACACTTTGGGACAAAGACAGGCCAAGGAATTTATAATAGGTCCATCGGCCAAACTATCAACAGACCTGCTAAGCTACGGCAGGAAGGCTGTCAGGATAATGGTGGGTCTGCTGACGGGCCACTGCCGGCTGAAAAAGCACCTAAGCGTCATAGGTTTGGCAGAAAATAGCGAATGCAGGTTCTGCCAGGAGGAGGAGGAGACGGCATCTCACGTGCTATGCCACTGTGAAGGCTTATCGAGAGTGCGCTCCCAACTGCTTGGCGTACCTAAACCAGAAGCTAATAGCTACACGACGGAGCCACTATCAAGGTTGTGGGGTCTAATCAGAAAGACAAAACTGGATGAAGCTCTATAATATGGAGAGAGTCACAATAGATCCGTCGGGTCGCGGTGACAAGTAGGCTCAAAGGCCATCTCTCCCAATCTGTAATCTAATCTAATCTAATCTAGCTGTAACATGAAGATGACGAAATTGGAGCAATGATGTCACGCCGTAAAAGTCGGTATACATAACTACATGACGTCAAGTCGTCAAGTGGACAACGTCCACCTGAATAGCGTCGATCTCGAGGTTTTGGCGTCGATGATTAAATGATTAAAGTATCAATGTTCACATGAAAATTAATAAAAGGGAAGGAACATGAACCAATCAAAATTTAATTTCTTTGCCACACATTCATATACTCAAAATCTGCATTATTTCTTTTATCACTTTACGTAAACATATTAGGGTTTTTTCATAATGAATATACCTATATGTTAGTACAGCCTCTGCTTATACGATTTTCATTATTAGAAGCTTCTTTCATTTCAGTTCTTTAAACTTGTGCATATCTACTCAATAAGAAGATGATATATTAATCAGTTAATTACATCAACAAATAAATGATTAGTATTTACTGGTCAGATTCTGGGCATATATTCCCATGCACTCCCACATTATTTGAAATAGTTTAACCAGTTCGATTCAATATATTTTTTTAGAATTTCATAATTTAGAACAAGAAACGCCTACGTTTCCAACATCTTTAAAAACAGGAGGTAATAGATTCGGGCTTACTGTCATTTTCAACAATAGAATTAAATAGGTAAAAAATGCTTTACATAAATTGCGAAACCCAGTAAAAGTGATGATTATTCACGTGTAACTGTATGATTCCATAATAATTATAAGGCCCAAAGTATAAATGGATATTAATTCTTATTCTGGACAGTTACAGATTGCTTAATAGGCACCTACGTATTAACAAGCGTAAGGCCTCATGTAATTTTGCCAATAAAGTCAATCACAAGGTTAAGATTATTTTCCTCAGGAAGCCGGTTGAAGCAAAAGCGTGGCACAAATTATTTTTCAAATTTGTTTTATATGGTAGATAATGTTTAAAATTCATCTTTCGGAAAATATATCTAATTATCTTTCAAATTATATGACCAAAGTTGAATGCATGATGCTATGACATATATTAAAGTGAAGGTCTACAATTCTGAAATAGAATCCATAGATGACGGGAAACCTACAGCCAAGGATTCTTCATTGGATTTATATGGCTTCAGTACGCTCCTTTATCAGCTACGGGATCATCGTACTATGGACCGGTACGCAAACGCTCACGTCTAGAGCTCAGTTAGATATAGTACAAATACTGGTTTGCGCGGGAATTACAGGTGCTATGAGAATGGCACTTACCAGTGCTCATGACTGGCTTGTCACCTATCCACCTATTCCTGATGCATGAGACCTTGAGGTATGGATACAGACCTCGATTAGCTAAGGGGGCACACCAAATTTGAGGGAAGGCTGCGAAATCGAATGTCCCATGAAATTAAGGGGCTGATCATCTGGCACAGGGTTCCAAAATGCGCCCAATGGGATCTAAGCCTGTTCTAAGTATGCTCTATAGTAAGGCGGTCGCCATCCTAAGGAACGTAATGAATGAGCAGGCCAAAGATCTATGACAGATTACTCCAGAAATAAAATAGGCTGGGCTACTCTTGATAGACCAGCGGCTTGTAGGGTAAGGATCTTTCTAGCTTTGAAGAGAAGGACATGAGGCTTGTTACAGGACTCCTCACAGGGCACTCAGCTTGAACAGGCATGTACATCTGCTGCGGTTTGTAGAAGAGCCGGAATGCAGGTCCAGGTGCTTGGAGGACGAGAAATCGTCCACTCATGTTCTTGCCGGCTGGCCAGCGTTGGTTAGAGTAAAAAGGTGCACTTAGAAAGCTGCTGAACCCGGAGGACGATCGAGGAAGCTGCATGTCTTTGCTAGGGAGACCGGCTCATCGGGCTGAATTAGTTTGAAAGTGAGCACACAATGGGCCCAGAGTGGTGGCTTCATTCGTTTATGATGGAGCACCATGATAACCTGACTGGATTTATGTAATATCGAAATGCAGACCTGCAGTTTTTGGAAGAGTAAATAAGATAATTTTCTCAATAGAAACCTTAAAATATTACTCAGCTCTTAGACTAGGTTTATCCCACTATCAAAAACCTTTGACGATATTTAATTCCAATTAAGAAAGTTTTTCAGTCAACATCAGTTGCTCGAATTATTTCTTCCCATCAGAAAATGCGTTTTGTAAATATCTAGCGACAAAAAAAAACACATTTTAATGGCTTGAAATTAACAGCAAAATTAGAGAAAATTCTGTTATTACATCACCAAATCCGGTCCTATCTGCTATCATATTCAAATCTCCGAAATTCCAAGCCGCCCATAACTCTCTGTCAACCAGAAACTCTACGGCATCTAGGAATGGCGATAAACAGTTTCCACTGAATGGTTTATCGTTTTATTTTTATCGGTTTTATGTTGGGCCATTAATTGCAGCGTGAATTTAGTGGAAAAAAAGTATACATTAAGAGAAACCATCTAACGTCTTGCGAGATATTTGATATTTTGTTAGGATATTAGCGAAAGTTCCGTTACTGGGATTGAAGATGGAGCTTTTTGATCCGCACCAGTTTTCTTGAGACCTAACGCATGATATATTTGAAGAACTATAGACGTTGATCTAAACTCAACTGAAGTAGTTTTTTGTCATTTTCTTGCAGTTTAAGAGTAAATATTTGTGTGACGTTATGGCAGACAGTAATTTATGAATGAGTAAAAATTAACTTGATGCGTGATTAATGGTTATCTTGATATATTTCTTTCTATTTCAGGTGTCAAATAGTAATAACAGGAAGTTAAGATCAGACAATAGATTGACAGAGCACCGACTTTCAATTCTTCTCATACAGAGGAGCACCATAAGAGTATGAGAATTTGAATGTTCATCGATATTGATCAGAATAAAATTGATAATAAGTTAGTAAAAAAATTATTTACAAATAAGAATAGACTTAAATCCTTAAGAATCAGCAAACTGGAAACAAACTTGACTTAAGAAAAAAAAAATTAACAGCACATCGAAGCAGCAATCGCTATGAATTAAATTAATTTTAATATTTTATTGGAATTATATGCTTCTATAAAATAATCAATAAAATACTAATGAGGCAAAACTGCGTAATACATATTTAAAGTAACGACATAGTTTATTTGTCGGCTTAATTACGTATGATTTAAGATTAAGAACACGTTGCCTTGACAACGACACTTAAACAAGTGGCAAATTAGCATAAGGAATTAAATTTTAAAGAAGATAGCTCAACTAGTGCTTTGATTGAAAAAGATATACCACTACAAATGGAAACCAATTTTTTAAGAGTAATTATGTAGCAACAGTAGTCTGAACTGTTTCTCTTCAATTACTTTAAAATGCAGCCTTCTGAATTTGAAATCAGGGTCGTATGGTTCATGGAAGCAAGAAAATAAATGCCTCCTATATGCTTGAGCATATAGTGTTGGAAGTGCCTAGAATTTTTTCTTTGTTTGTACAAGAGCAAGCGTCGGATATGTTAAATATTTCGACCAAATTCTATGTTTAGACTTTAATTCCGTCTCATTTTTATTTTTTATTTTTCAACAATTATTAGAACTCTAGTTGTTTTAAGATTCGCTCAATTGCCATATTCGGACTTTGTTGCCATCAAATTCATACCATGATAAAAAAAACATTGGTTCTTCCCTAAGGCTTGCAGACCGTGAAAGCAAGATAATCAATGCTTCCCGTAAAAATAGAGGCTCCATTTTGCTTCTGCTTTAAAAGTAATAAAATTAATCATTGTGTCCATACCGTTACAGAATTGTCGGACTTCTGGTGAACATGGAATCGGCAACGTACGACCTATAGAAGCATGCTTCCTTATATTGACTAAAGTCGTCAGCGTTTTTCTTTTCTAAAATATTTCCGTAAAGCAAAAGAAGATTATTAATCGATGTGTGATGTGTTAATACCACTTCAAAAGTCTGTATTCTTGGGAACATGGAGTTGGCGACGTGCGGTCCATAAAAACAAGCATCTTTCTCTCAGCTCAGGGAACAATTTGTAATGGTACGTCGAAATTATCTTCATCTTCGTCTACAGCTGTCCTTTTTAGACTTATACTAGCTGCAAAGTATTCAGGTACGACATAGAGATCATCACCCACGAGATTTTTGTCTTTCATAAGTTCCTCATAGTTAAAATAAGAAGGTTTATCATTAGATTCATTTTCTTTTCTTCCTCTGCTTTACCTGATTCTTCGTCGCTTTCAGGTCTTCTTCTGAGGTTTCGTCAATGGTTACCTGCAGCAGAAAGCTCAGGAATTGGATCCCTTATAATTTTACTTTTTGTAGCAGATGAGAACTTAGCTGGTGCAACAGCACTCTGGGAAACTTGAAGGATGAAGAGCCTTTCTGAGGTTTTTCTCAGAGTTCTTTCGTTACTTATATTCTTCGAGTTCGTCTTCACTGTCGTATTTCTTTTCTGCTACATTTTTTTATAGCAGTGGCACATATACTAAAGGGAGATCCTATGGCGCTCGACAAGCGGTGTGTGTGCGAAGATGTTGATTGACACGGTTCTTAAATAGTTGTAGATTATAATTAGAGGGAAACAGATGTCCTGGGAGTGAGTTCCACAGTGATGCAGTGCGCCAGACAAAGGAGTTCTTGTAAAGCGATGTTCTAGGTGTTTCCAGTTGTACGACGAACTGGTGCGCTCTTGACGTCTGTCGTGACTGTCTGACAGGCGTTGTCAGCAGCGGGATGAGGCGGGCCAAATCCTGGGAACATCTGCCGTGAAAGTATCTGTAAAATAGGGACTTCTCGGCCACATGTCTGCGGTGTTCCACACTATCCAAATTCTGTGTCAACTCCGGGTCGCCGACGAGACGCACAGCTCTCTTCTGAATCGAATCCAGCAGCATTAGAGTGTGCTTTGTTGTGGCACCCCAGATGTGTGAGCAATATTCTAAGCATGGTCTTATTTGCGCTTTGTAGAGCAAGAGCAACTGCTGCGGTGTATACAGTTTTTGGTTGCGAAATTACGTACCAAGCTTCTAGGAGGCTGATTTTGCGATGTTAGTAACGTGGTCATGCCAGGACATATTGTTGTTGACCGAGACAACCAGTAGTCCGATTGATGAGAATGAAGGAACGGTCGATCCTGCCATAATGATGTCAGGGTCCGCCGTATTGGCCCTCTTGGTAAATGTGGCTGCTTGGGTCTTTGCTGCATTGAACTGTACCAAATTTCTGTCGCCTCAATTTTGAACTTCCTCCAGGTCTTGGTCAATTGCTGTAATCTGCTCCTGTCTGCGGTGATAAGTCTCAGTCGCTGATAAAGGGTTTTCTGATCTAAATTGGCAGACAAGGGTACTGTCATCTGCAAAACTGTAAACAGGATTATTTATGTCGGTTAGCAGGTCATTAATATAGATGAGAAACAGAGTTGGTGAAAGTATTGCGCCCTGAGGCACGCCCGCGTTAATGGTGAATGTGTCTGAGATGTGTCCATTAACTGCAACACGCAGAGATCAGTTCTTAAGGAAACTGGCAAGCCAGCTGCAGATAGAGGCTGGCAGTCCGAAGGACGATAGTTTGTTGAGCAATCCGTCATGCCAAGCTCTGTCGAATGCCTTCGAAATATCCAACGCATTTGCTCGAGACTGTCCGTAGTTCTCAATTGCCCTACTCCATATATGAGTGACATAGGCCAATATATCTCCTGTCGATCTCTCATTGTGAAAGCCGTATTGATTATCGCTGATTATTTTGTTGTTATCGAGGTACTTGAGTAGCTGCTGACACGTTCCATGACTTTGGAGATTATTGGAAGCAAAGTAATTGGGCGATAGTTTGAGGGCGTGGTTTTCTTACCTTTTTTGGTACAGGTTGCACTCGAATGACTTTCCAAGAAGATGGATAAATCCCTTTTCGGTAAGACAGAGAAAAAAGCCTGGAAAAAACGGGTGTTAGTTTCTTGGGAGCCGATCTATAAGAGCACTGCTTGAAATTAGCACCAGTTTTAGGATTTTTGGATACCTTCATGACCTACCTGCTTGAATGCACCAGGTTGCTTCAAGAGCTCAGAACTCCGAGATTCGGAATGGCTCTCATAATCAGGTTCATAAGGTTTATAATGGATATCTTTTTTCGTTTCGCTTTCAGAAATGTCCTGTTCCTTTTCGAAATCTTCAAAAAATAGTCCCTGCTTCTTTGGGATACTTAGAAATAGGGATCAGTGCTGCATTTGATTCTTGCAGAACTTCTTTTGTATCTGTATGTGAACGGTGCCTTAACAGAAACTAAGTATTTCATTGAGCTTCCAGCATACTGGCTGACTGGCTTTTCGATAGAAGCATACGAGCATGGTGTGAACTTAGCCTTATTGGAGGCATCCTCACACACAAAAGAGTTCATGTTTTTGGCGTTTTATGGACCAATAACTCTTCTACAGCCTAGACGGAGGAAATGAATTTAGAGAACTAATATTTACTAGGATTAGAAAAATGATTTTAAGTTCTATTTCAACTTAAGCAAACAAACGTTTTTTTCTTAGATTCTCAGGCACATTTTCAAATGGAGCCACCGCTCCATGATCTCTTTCTCTGCCATTTAATGACGCCTTTTCAGAAATTTCGAGTGGCTAGCGGTACTGACCAAATCTAGTTAATTGGGCTGCAAAGCCTCATGGTTGGCGGTGACGGGTTGGAAGTTGTATTTTTGATATGGGCTTCGGGTTGTGGTAGGAATTTGAAGGCTGATAATGTAACAATGGAAGAAGATTCAAAATACTGTGATGCATTATGTTTATTTCCGCAATGTTAATAGCGGTTTGTACATTCGTTTGAATATCGCTTATTACTCGAACATTACTTGCTAGGTTGTCGAGTAATGCAATAAAGTACGTTGTCGTATATATGGATTAAGTCATTCGTGTTTAACAATTGTTTGTGTATCAGAAAATATCCTGATGGAGTTTCTTGATTTTCTTGGAGTGTTTTGATATAGTTATCATATCGTTCTCCATCATCAGCGTCAAGGGTTCCATA
>JAEQML010069640.1:0-17337 GCA_016904865.1 Pissodes strobi | reverse complement strand
ACAACGAAGGTAGAGAAGCTGAAGCATTTGCCATCAGCTGCGGGCTTACTCAACTTGTAGACGAACCAACTCGAATCTCAGAGAGGAGCGAATTCGCTGCCCTCCTGGATCTTTTTCTAACCACCAATCCTGATCAGTACACAATTACAGTTGGTCCGCCATTAGGTACTACCGACCACAAACTTATTACAACGGTTTGTGTGTTGCCCCTCAAACAGAAGGATTCACCATTGCCTCGCAAAATCTGACATTACAATTCTGCAAACTGGGGTGATCTAAGGGAGTTCTACCTAGATTTTCCTTGGCTCGACGTCTGCTTTGCCACTGACGACCCGTCAGACCGCTGCGAAGAGATCATGCAAGTAATCTCCTCAGGAATGGAAGCATACAACCCAAATTCCATCAAGTTACCATCAAAAGGAAAGCCCTGGTTCGACAGAAGATGCGAAAGAGCTGTAGGAAGGAAACAGCAAGCTATACAAGTAATGGCAGCAAAATCAGACCGCTGAAAATCGCAATTATTCTGTCGACGCGAGAAACGAATGCAAACGTGTGATCAACGAAACTAAGGACAAACACAATCAAAGGATCAGGAATAAACTTTTGCAATGCCCCAGTGGTTCCAGGAATTTCTGGTCGGTGACAAAGGCAGTAAGTAACAACTTTACAAAAACGCCTCTCCTACCTTTGACGAACGAACGTGGCATCACGGCGACTACAGCCAAGGAAAAAGCAAACATGCTCGCTGAAATGTTTTCATCGCATTCTACCTTAGACCTCCCTCCCCCAAGGCAAGACTCTCCCCACCATATCGAACATCAACACTACCGTGACAGAAGTCAAGTTTCATCACCGCAAAATCCTTAAAGAACTAGATTCGCAAAAGGTATCAAGACCGGACGGAATACCTGCCATCGTGCTAAAGAACTGCGACAACGAACTAACACCCGTTTTTTCCAGGATTTTTCTCTTTCTTACAGAAAAGGGATTTACCCATCCTCTTGGAAAGTCGCTCAAGTGCAACCTGTTCCAAAAAAAGGCAAGAAAACCTCGCCCTCAAACTATCGCCCAATTACCTTGCTTCCAATAATCTCCAAAGTCATGGAACGTGTAGTCCACCAGCAACTACTCAAGTACCTCGAGAGCAACAGAATAATCAGCGATAATCAATACGGATTTCGCAAAGAGAGATCAACAGGAGATATAATGGCCTATGTCACTCATATATGGAGTAGGACAATTGAAGACTACGGAGAGTCTCGAGCGATTGCGTCGGATATTTCAAAGGCATTCGTCCTTGGGTCTGCCAGCCTCTCTCTGCAGCTGGCTGGCCAGTTTTCTTAAGAACCGATCCCTACACGTTGCAGTCGATGGATACATCTCGGACACATTCACCATCAATGCGGGCGTGCCTCAGGGCGCAATACTTTCACCAACTCTGTTCCTCATCTATATTACTGACCTGCTGATCGAAACGAATAATCCTGTTTATAGTTTTGCAGATGATAGTACCCTTACCAGCCACTGAGACTTATCACCACAGATAGGAGCAGATTACAGCAATTAATCAATAGCCAAATTTGGTAGAGTTCAATACAGCAAAGACCCAAGCAGCAACGTTTACCAAGAGGGCCAATACAGCGGGCTCTGACATCATTATGGCAGGATCGACCATTCCTTCATCCTCGTCAATCGGACTGCTGGGTGTCTTGGTCAATAGCAATATGCCCTGGCATGATCATGTTGCTAACATCACAAAATCAGCCTCCCAGAAGCTTGGTGCGCAATTTCGCAACAAAAAATTCTATACATCGCAGTAGGTGCTCTTGCTCTACAAAGCGCAAATAAGACCATGCTTAGAATATTACTCACATATCTGGGGTGCCGCACTAAAGTATCCCCTAAAGCTGCTGGATTCCATTCAGAAGGTCTTGTCGGCAAACCGGAGTCGACCCGGAATGTGGATAGTCTGGAACACCGCAGACATGTGGCCGAGATGTCTCTGTTTTACAGATAGTTTCACGTCAGATGTTCCCAGGATTTGGACCGAATTATCCCGTTCCTAGCAACTCCTGTCAGACTGCATCACTGTAGAACTCACTGCCAGGACACCTGTTTCCCACTAATTACAACCTACAACTATTCAAGAACCGTCTCAATCAACATCTTCGCACACACACACCGCTCGTCGAGCATCATGTGCCACTGTCATACAAAAAAGAGGCAAGCAGTTATTACAATGTCAACTTTAGGTCATGACAATAAAGTTGATGAGAGTATAAAAAAGCCCGATATCGTTCTTTTTGACATAAGTACTAAAAAAGGCGTCGATGCATTCGACGATAAATGTGAAACTTATCCAACCTCCGGAATCACCCGTCGATGGCCTATGGTAGTTTTCCATGCTTGTCCCAACTTTGGTAGTGTTATTACACGTCTTAGTTAATGATAGTAAAACAATATCAAGAGACTCATTTATAGAAACACTTCTTCAACGATTGAGCGTAATATACTTGAGATTCTGCTTAAACATGATTCACGTGCATCAAAAAATTTGAATTAAATACATGGAGAGGTATTTGGGCTACCTCCAAGACCTCCTGAACAGCTTGTTAAGGCGAAACGTCGCTTGTTCCTGGTTGCTGGTGTACAATATGTCTTGGGTCAAAAGAAAAAAACCAACTATTGTGCAAAAGTCTTATTTGTTTCAAACTTGCTTTATTGATATGTCCAAACTGTATTTAGCTGTGGATTTTATGTAAGAAACCATTGGAAACAGGTTTAGCTTCGTATAATGAATAAAACGATTTATTTTTGCATTCGGTTTTTATATATTTTTTTAATGGATCTCAAGACTCGATAGTAGTACTGGTGTTATTATATTTGGGTTGCGTTCACTGCCGGTAAAACTACACACACAGAAAAGTACACTAGATTTGGGCCACCTGGTATAATAATAATTAAAAGCATTAAGTATGTATTTTTAATATGGCCCGTTCCATAGTGTTTGTTAACGAGTTCTTTAAAGGTGAGTGGGCGTTTGAAGAATGTAGTATTTAATTTCTGAATCATTCCCCCCTGTTACTCATATTTGCATTTGTTAAGCACTTATTTTGTTAATTCAGTGATGACTTAGATGGGAACAATGGACTGACCATGCATATGTTCATAAAGCGATACCAGTAAACAGATGAAAATAAGGCTATAATTTAAACAATTATCAACATGTATTTCGAGTTATTGTATGTATTGTTGTTTACAGATAATTGTGAGAAAGATTCCCAGACGAAGCCATGACCAATAATTGAATATATAATAAAAATTGCTCATTTTTATTATCTATAGTCGCCAAGACAAAAATAACTTTGTCATACCCATTAAAATTTATGAAAAGTCTTAAATGCTAATTTTCCCCTGGCTGAAATAAAATTATTAACATTCCACATGCCATTGGATTACTAGATGTATTTATTAATTTAAGGGCGCACAAACACACAAACTATCTGGCAGGTAGACATTTGCAATAGCATTTAATAAAGGATGTTGTAAGTGTCTATAGAAGTAAGAGATTAATTATGTGTAGATTAGCTCCCCGTACGTACTTTTTAGTGGCATTCTCCAACGTTTACTTGCTAAATTTATTAAGTAAATATAATAGCTCTACACTCTTATAGTGTCGCAGGTGTAATACCGATGGTAGTGATGTTACACATCATGGTTTAATGAATCTTTCACTAAACATTTAAAATCGTTCTTTTTTTCCGAGTTATTACTAATTATCAGATATTTAAACTTAATTTTGTTATTGCATTTGGCCTCTGATGACACACGATGTATATTACTCAGCTGTAATAATAAAGTAATTGGTACCATATCTATATTATAGCAAATGACCTTTAAATATTTCTAGAGAACGCAAGTCTGTTGCGGAAAATTGTTTTAGATGCATTTCCTGTATACGTAAACCTGCACGTTTATATGACATTTTATAAATAAGTTAAGCTATTTAAAAGTGATTACTAAACGTACAGGCTCAAATTATATTCGAAAATTTTATGTATAAATCATTATAATTTGTTAGCATGGAGATACCGCAAACTATTTGATAGGGTGGATGCGCCAGTTAGTCTACCGGTTTTTGACCAGTCCAAAGATATATGAAGAAAACCACTTCACTATTAAATATTTCATGTCCGTTCCTGGAAAGTTCAAATATTATCTGCGTATTAGTATAGTTTTCGCTTTCTTGCGGCAATAATTTAAACTAATAATGCCATTTAGATTCCGACCATAAGCCTGGAAAACATCATCAATAGGTGTTGGCAACAAAATAGATACTGAAAAAGGTTTCCGAAATTAGTATTTATATCTAGAAGGAGCAAGCGAATGAGCAGTTTTTGATTATTTGGAATTTTGAGCTTTACTATCGAGTAAATATTAAATCTGTGCGATATATTCTGTTTAACAATTGACTTGCTTTTAGTGCGTAGTTTGGTTCGTAATTTTTAAGTGGTTGGATTTGTAACATAATCAAAGTCGATTTTGGTGAGGTTAGATTTGCACGTGTAGGGGCATGGCCCCTACTGGGGGCAAAAAAATTAAATCCGAAGAGACTGTAAAGCCTTCAATAAGTACATCGGATAAGATTGTAAATAACGTTAATAGTAATGTACCAGATAATAGAGTTAGCAAGGGAAAGAGTGATATTAATAAAATGGATACTCAAGATACAACTGGAAATGGGGAAACATTTAAAGAACCGGTTAAGTATAAATGTACCGATACGGGGCCATTTATTGTTAATGTAGAAAGTGAGAAGAGAAATATTGGAAATATTTATCATTCAGACATAGGCAAAATATTAGAAAATGGGCATCAAAGTCTAGAAAGAAGAGGAATTAATCGTGTTGGTGTAAATTTTGGCCTTTATAGTGAGGCCAATGCATTTATTGATAATAACACCTTATTCGCTGAAGGATATAAAAAGTATGTTCCGGTGAGGATGATATCTTGTAGAGGTATCATTAGAGATGTTGGGTTATCCCACTCAACGGAATAAATTGTTGAATAAATCAAAAGTCCTTACAAATGTATAGCTGCAAGAAGATTATCCAGAAGAACTTTGACAAGAATTCAAAATGAAGAAGGGAATTTATTAGATAAAGTAGAATTTGTCCCAACAGGGACTGTAGTACTTACCTTTGAGGGTAAGACATTACCAACTTATATAAAAATGTATAGAGTAGAACATAAAATTACCATTTATATCTCACCAGTAGTTCAATGTTTTGAATGTTTAAACTTTGGGCACACAAAGAGGACCTGTAAAGGGAAAAAAGGTGTTCTAAATGTGGAGAGTTGGAACAAGATAAAAAAGAATGCAAACAAGAAGATATTCAGTGTTACCATTGTGATGGAGAACATTTAGCCACAAGTAGGGAATGTTTGGAATATCAGAGACGGAAGCAGATGGCCTATGAAAATGTATCATTTTTTGAAGCGTGTAACAAATTTCCTCAAATTAGCAGTTCGAAGAAAAATAGGAAAGGCAAGTTAAGTGAAGAAAGGAAATGGGATGTAAACACAAATCTCTTGTCTAAAGAATTCCCACCCCTCAAGACAAAAGTGGTTTCTGAATGTATAACAGTACAAGATCGAAGACGGTACATGGAGACAGGAAGAATTGATAATAGAGAAAGGTATAATAAAATAGCAAGTAGTACAAATAAAAGAAAATTGCCCATTTCTCCAGGGTATGATAACATAGCACATCAACAATGTTTGATATTTCCTTCACTAAGAACGCAATATGCAATATGAAGATGCAGAAAGGTCAGGTTTGGGCAGTCAGGTGAACAATGTAAGTTTTCATTTAAATTCAGAAATGGGAGATACCTCTGATAATGATAATAGAGTAACATTTTCCCAAATGTTACAGATATTAGCAATTTTAAAAAGCAGCAATTTAACTGAAAATGATTATTGTTCTGTAGTAAGGTTTTTGCAGGGTTGTATGGATAAAATTACATTTAACAAAGATGTCAGTTATAGATAAATTACTTATTATTCAATGGAATATACGTAGTGTAAATAGTAATAAATCAGCTCTTTTAAATACCATACATAATTTCAAACCATATATACTCATTTTACAGGAAACATGGTTAAAACCTATTTTCATTTTTAATATCCCTACATATAATATTTTTAGACAAGACAGAGATGATGGGAAGGGTGGTATAGTCATTTTAGTTAAATATGGTTTAAAGGTAGAATTAATACCTACAGAGAATCTGGATATACCAGATCATTGTCGGGTTATGGGCATAAAAGTTATTGATAAATATAACATTTATAATATATATAATCCTCCTAATATTAAATTGGACATAAACATGCTGTTGGAAATAAATAATTCATACAAAAATAATACCTTTATTCTAGGAGATTTAAATGCTCAAAATTCATTGTGTGGTTCTACTTTAAGTAATGGCAATGGGAAGGTTATTTTGGATTTTTTGGATAGAAGTGATTTTGTGTTATTAAATAATGGCGAACCTACTCGGGTCCTTTTTCAGTCAAAAAGCGCTCCAGATTTAAGTATGTGTTTCCCAGAAGTTTCTGCCTTATGTAGTTGGGAAACTGTGACGGATGCAGGAGGAAGTGATCATTTTCCAATCTATATTCAATATAATGTTCAAATCAATATCATGGAAAGTTCAAACGGCTATTGTCAGTATTTTCAGAATTTTAATGTTAAAAAAGCCGATTGGGAAAATATAACATTGGATATTGAAATAGTTATTTTTGTTACAAGTACCTAAAATAAAGTTTTTCAGGACGAATCATTGTTGTTTCCGGACGAGGCGTTAGCCGAGTCCGGAATAGCAGATGAGTCCTGAAAAACTTCATTTAGGTACGTGTGACAAACACTATTTTTTTCATACGCTCCCAAAATTTTGTTATACGCTTTTTAAAATTCTTCATTCTAAATTTGCAAATTTACCATAATTTTTGAAATCGTAATGTTCGGAAAAGTAAGCTTAGAAATTGATATCGTAGCAACTATTTGACAATTTTGTCATGTCATTCGAAATTTGACATTTAGACATATTCAAGAATATTGGAATAGTCCGTAAAGGTTGCCATGACGACTTTTAGGGACTAGGCCTAAAAAGAAGCATTTTACGGACTCAAATGAGTCCGTGAAATAGCTATTTTTGGAAGCGTATGACAAAAATGGTTTTATGTGTAATGATATTAACAATTATGATGACTTTAAGGTTGTAATGTAACCTAATGTTAAATTCTCCCCGAAAACTCCAACGCCCTGGTGGGATGAAGAGTGTAATGATTTAATAAAAGAACGGAAAACAGCTATAAAAATTATTGGGAAAATACGTCTTTGGAAAATTTTTTATATATGAAACAAAAAATAGCAAAAGCTAAACAGATATTTAATTTTAAAAAGAAAAGAAGTTTTAGATCGTTCTGTGAAAATCTTAATAGGACCTATCCTATTAAAAAAGTTTGGAAAAATATCAAGAGATTTAGAAAAGGGCTAAGCCAAACTGAAAATAAAATGGTTATAGGGGACTTAATATATGAACTAGCAATTAATGATCTATGCCCACCTTTTATTCCCTCGAGTGAGGATAGTATTTCATTAAGTACTAATGTAAGTAGTAAAGAGTTTTCGTACAGAGAACTTAAGATAATATTGGACAAAAAAAGGATACAGCTCCAGGGATGGATGGTTTTCCATATAGCCTATATGGAAATCTACCTTACAATGTGCTAAGGATTTTATTGGAAATATTTAATAAAAGCCTGCGAACAGGAGTTATTCATATTGATTGGAAAACACATTTAGTTAACGTCATACCCAAGCCAGGCAGGGATCATTCTGTAATAAATGGTTTTAGATTTATAGCAATGTCCAATTGTGTAGGGAAAATATTCGAGAGTTTAATTAAAAATAGATTGGAATATTCTTTGGAGAGCGCTGGTTCACTGTATCCGTTGCAGTTTAGTTTCAGAAAGGGTAAGGGCATTAATGAAAGTTTAGCATATTTGATAAGGAATATATATAATTCATTTAGAAAAAAAGTCAAAGTAATGGCAGTCTTCTTGGATGTAGCAGCTGCCTACGATAATGTTAATGTGAACAAATTGATGCAAAAATTAATTTTTTTTTAAATTCCGAAAGACTTGATATTGCTAGTTCTGAATTTATTCATTGGAAGGATATTATTTTTTAAAAGAGGTTCAAGTTCAATGGGACTTTACTTTACAAAAAATAAGGGTATACCACAGGGATCTCCCTTGAGTCCTGTACTCTTTAGTGTTTACACAGATTCTCTGTATCAAGTAATTGAAAAGGACGTGATATTATTACAATATGCTGATGATTTTGTCTTGTTTACTAGTGGAAGAAATTTAAATTTAATGGGGGAAAAAATTAACAAAACTATAAACAATGTGCTTAACTGGTTGTTCGAACATGACCTGAATGTATCAATTGACAAATCTTTGGCTATTTTGTTTGAAAGAGGGAAGATATCACCATATCCAAATATAGTTGTAGGATATCAGAGTATCAGTTGGAAACAAGAAGTTACATATTTGGGTGTAACATTAAATCGTAGAATGACACTTAAAAGTCACATAGGCACAATGGTAGCAAAGGCTCAAAAAGGAATAAAATGTATGAAGGCAGTCAGTAGAGTCTGATATATTACGTCTTATGTATTCTGGATTGGTAAGATCGCATTTAGATTTTGGAATGATTTTGTTGAATTGTAGTCCTAATAATATTATTGCAAGATTAGACAAAGTACAATATCAGGCGTTAAGAATAATCATCGGTGCAATGAAATCTACTCCAATCAATTCTTTGTTAGCAGAAAATGCTGAACTTCCTTTAAAGTATAGAAGAATCTTCCTAGCCTCCAAATTAGTCATTAAAAACTTATCTTTGTCAAACAGCCCTGTCAATGGAATGCTAATAGAGATGTATGGAATTTTTAACCAAGAACAAATGTATTGGGATAGATTTGAAGATCCTGTAATAGAAGCTTTAGACAAATGTTTAGCCCACTATGATAAATTAAAGAAAGGAAATCAACCACCATGTTTTGAATTCCCTTATGAAATACAAATAGAAAATTTAAACACGTTTTGTAAGTTACAACTTAGAAAGGGTGACCATAATAACAGAAGATGGTTTAATCGACTGGTTAAGGAAAAATGGCCAGATTTTTGTCATGTATTTACAGATGAGTCCAGAGACTCAAACTCTGGCAGAGTTGTACTAGGAGTGGTAATTCCAAGTAAAAAGATAGAGTTTGCAATGAAATTAAGAGATGAAATGTCAGTATGTACGGCTGAAGTGCTTGCAATAGGATGTGCCATTAACAAAATTATACAACCTAAAATCCCACGAGCAATCATCTTCTCTGATTCGTTGAGTGGTTTACAGAAAATTACTAAACAAGGCATTGATTTTTCATCAGATTATATTACATTAAGTGTCAAACAGTTTTTATGGAATTGTATAAATCAAGGATCAAAAGTAGAATTTGTTTGGATCCCAAGTCATTCCTTTATTGAGGGAAATGACTTGGCAGATGGAATTATTGCTAAAAAGGCAAGGGATTTAAATGAATGTAATGTAAAACATTCAGATTGGAAAGATGTAGTAAGGATTATAAAGGGGGAGATTTTTAAAGAATGGAGTGAATTATGGAAGATAAAAACTCGAGAAAAGGGAGGCTTTTTGAGACAATTTGTGGAGACTTTTCCAAGGAAGAAATGTTATAATGGTTTCAACCTAATTATGAAAATTATTACAATGATGTGTAGAATGCGTACAGGACATTGTCTTGTTCCTCAATATATGTATAGAATAGAAGTTAAAGATACAGACTTGTGTGAATGTGGAGAGATTGGAACAGTGTTACATGTGTTACTCAATTGCTCTATGAAGAAGATTTACCAAAATCGATTGTACTACCAATTTTTGGACCTTAAATATTCCAATCAATTATCAGTTATAAATATTGTAGACTTGTTAGCTTTTCCTACTGTGCACAGTGTCAAACTTATAAATGCTTTTATAAGTTCATGTAATTTGGATCTATAGACTAAAATCAATGCTTGGCATGTTTATTGGAATGTTGCTTTGTGCTTTTGCAAGTACTTGTTCCTGGGACGCTTACTTTTTGAAATAGTTGAAAGATGAGTGTGATGGTGCAAACCAGACGCGTTAATAGCAGCTCTCCTTTTTTTGTTTAACATATAATACTTGAAATTGAGTAGATAAATGGTTTAGTCATCTAAGCCCAACTGAACGGAAGAAGAAGGAAGGAATCTAGAAGGAGTAGTGTCACCGTTGCAGATAGTTGAATTGGGTTTAATTTGAGTGGAATTAAGAAAAGTCATACATTTTCAACTTTATAGTACGGCAAACTGGTATACCAAATTTATCAAAATGTAGTTTTCATCGAAAACCAGTTGAGGATATCTTTACATCATTTCAACTCTTTTTCATATAAGATCTACTATTTTGTTTTATTAAATTTTAAATAATGGAGGTTTTACACCTTCTAGTTTTCGTACACTATATTTGGCAAATTTTAAATTTTCGTAGAGTTGTCGAAAATAGGCATTTTATCCCCAGTGTTTGACTAGTATGGTGAAAGTATATATCAAATATATGCAAAAAACCGTCCCATTTTCGACATAACTGATTTTTTCTGTTTTCACTACGAAAATCAAATCAAATCGTTTATTGGTGTACAGTATCATATGGATTTACACAAGTCAGAATATAGTCAAATGTTTTAGGTTATACAATTATACATATTAAAAAGTAAATAAGGTAAAAACTTATAACTAGATATATGCTAAACATGTAACATTCATAAAATTATTAAAATTTGACATACTATAAGCACTCATACACACAACATAATAATATATAGAATCCATCTTAAAAAGTACATTGTAAAAACTCAGTAATATTATAAAATGTCTTTTAATTTTGTTTCTAAATTTTATACCATCCAGTGATCTTACACTGTCAGACAAAACGTTAAAAAATTTAAACCCCCAGTACCCTGGTCCGTTTTGATACGTTCTCAGCCTCCAATAAGGTGGAACCAGATTATTTTTCTTCTTAGTGTCATGCTGATGTATGTTAGCATGAGCAGTAGAATATTTAATATTTTTCTTAATATAATTAAGGCACTCAAAAATTAAGAGAGATGGCAGCGTGAGAATTCTCAAGCCTCTGAAGGCCTTCCTATAATCATCACGGTACTGCAAGCCCGCCACTATTCTAATGGCCCTTCTCTGCAAACCAAACACTCGTAGGGCTCCATGGCAGTGGCATGGCCCCAGACCAGGACACCATAAGAAAGATGAGAGTGAAAGTTCGCAAAGTACGCAGTTCTTAATATAGTCCTCGACACTTTATTACTTAAGTGACGCAGCTGCCAGTGCAGCCCCCGGTCCATTTGTACCCCAAGGGAACCAAAAGCATCGATATCGGTCTCCTGTAACTCAATATTACTCAGTGTAAAGATCATTTTGTGAGTTTTGTCAGCATTTAGAAGGAGTCGATTTGATTCAAACCAATCACCCACCCCATTCTGCACCATCTCCGAGCGGTCCAGGGACTCCCGAAGTGAACCGGCGCTGGTTGAAAATGAAGAGTCATCGGCGAAGAGAACAAATTTGGAATTCTGGCTAATTGAAGGTACAGTATTGATATAAATGAGAAACAAAAGTGTCCCCAGGACTGAGCTCTGAGGCACGCCAATAGTGATTGCTCCCCTCTCCGACTCCACCTCACCAGCTCACACGGACTGAGATCTATTATTCAGGTACGATCGAATGAGTCCAGCAGCGCCCTCTGATATGCAGTACTTAGCAAGCTTCCCCAGGAGAATCCAATGGTCTACACAATCGAATGCTCTGCTAAGACCGCAAGTGACCACCTTGTTATACTCTAGATCATTAAAGCTGTCCAAAATATCCGAAACAAAACTCTCTATTGCTTGCACTCTGCTCTTACCCTTTTGAAATCCCCATTGTGAATTACTAAAAAGACCTTGTCTCTCAAAGTATGACGCAAGCTGAGCAGCTATGCATTTTTGTATATTGGGACCACAATGGCATGCTTTAAAATAGATGGAAAAATACTCTCGCCAACGCACAAGTTTATTAGTTTTGCGAGAGGAGCTAGAATTATGTGTTTTACACTTTTAATCAATTGAACGCTCCTGCCAAATTCATCCCTGCCCCTTTTATTTTTCAGGCCATCAATAATGTCCCGGACAGTGTTAAAACCAACTTTAGTAAATAAAAATTCTTGACAGCCAGTCTAACGGATCTCCGTTTGAAGGAGGCATATTTTTTATGAGAATATGAGCTACATTTGTGAAAAAAATGTTAAGGTCATTTGGTGAGTTGTTAGTATTAGGATTGTATTTTTTAGTACTATTAGACTTATTACAGTTAATTATTTGCCACATAGCTTTTACTGGGTTGTCTGCAGACCTAAGCAAGTTATCATTGGCAGTGATTTTAGCATTACGTATTGCCTGTTTGTATAATACTTTAAACTGTTTATAATTTTCTTTGAAGCCATTATTATGGCTATATTGTAGTGTTAAATCCCTCAATAAATAAAACCGCTGCTGGCGCATTTCTCTCAATTCGTCGGTGAACCAAGTAATGTTATTTGATTGATCAGAGCACACCCTGTAAGTTCTTTCAGGGAAAGACTCCAAATACGCAATCTCCAACACTCTCAGAAACATGCCAAGCCTTTCATCAACTCTCATACTACTATCCGACACAAAGAACCAGGTCTGTTAAGAAACCTTGTCAAAAAGGAGAAGTTTATCCTTCTGCGTTACAGGTCTGCATAGCCTATTGCTTACATGAAATCCCTCAGTCACATCATGGAATGCACACGTCACTGCTGCCTGTGCTCGATGATCGGAAATACAGACGTCCACTAGTGTGGCCGAGCAACAATCAACATCATTGATCACGAAAATATTGTTATGCAGGCATCTCCCCGAAGGCCTTAGATATAGTTTGCCTCATATTGAAGCTACCGAGAACATCACACAGCCTAGTCGCCTCAGTGTCTGAAGTATTAAAATGGACATTAAAATCACCAGCCAAAATGAAAAACTTTTCCTTTCTTAGGTTACCAAATATACACCCTACAGTATCTGAGAAGGTGTCCAAAGTCACCGGGGGGAGGACGATACATTGCTAAAATATATACTTTAAGATTATTAATATAAATACATGAACACTCAGTGCATTTTTTGATGTTAAAGTCAACAGTAACATTACTAAAAGGTAGATCAAATTCATTATTCAAAAATATTGCGGAACCGCCAGAGGAATGGTGAGATCTACAAAAGTGTGCTGCTAGCCTATGACCTTGTAGGTTTAAGGTTTTTTACTTCATCCTCGACCAGAAAGTGTTCAGTGATGCATACCACATCTTCATTTCTATCAACAAAAAAGGCATACGAGGCCCGTAATGAATAAGATAGATTTCCTTTGAGCAATTTTCAGACTTTGGTGAGCAATAATAGTCCCTTTAAGAGGTTCGGGTCCATTGATGTTCGAAGTGTTTCTACTGCTACGTTTACTTTTTGCCTGAGTCCAGTCATTTTCTAGATTATAGCCTGGATAAGATTTGTCGCTCTTGTCAGCTGTCAAGTTGTTTGGCACTGGCAGATTGGCGTTATCTACCACAGAATTATTATCTACTTCATTCACCTGAACTACCTCTGTATTCGATGACTCGGTGTTCTCGTCCAGTGGATTTGGCTGTTTTAGGATCTCGGTGTTTCTTATTGCCGTATTTTTGTCAATTATTGTTTCATGGCCATCTTGCTGCGATGTTGCCACATTTTCATGGGTTTGGAATTTCCCGCATTTTCGACTTACTGTCAACTTTTTTGTACACTTTCTTTTGCATTTCCTCGAGTTTTTCCTCCAGCAGGGACTTATTTACTTGTAGAACAGCGTTTTTGCTCTTAGTACTTCGCTCAACTCTCTAAGAAGCGTGATTTTTTCGGTTTCATCTTCATCACCCCTTGTGGTTAGGTGTGTACTTGAAACAGCACACTAGTCGTGTTGGATCAATGATTTTGACTTTGTTCTTCCAATCTCTATATGCACAGGGACTATGGTACGCTTTCCCGCACTTTATACACACAAAATTCTCAAATTTCTATACTTTATGGCATTCACAAAATATTTTTTTTCCTCTGCATTTTCCGGCTGTTCACAGTTCGCCATGTTGCCACTGAGCAAGAAATGGAATAAGGAAAAAACAAAGATAAAATAATTCAAAAGAAAAAGCATTTTAACACTCGGAAGAAACTTTAAATAGATAGCCCTGTCTGGAATCCAGGAAAGAAAGGTGCCTGTAAGAACTGCAAGTAGAGGGCGTAGAGTTTCGAAAACCACGTTGCAGGATCATAATTCAGGAAGAATCCCTCAAATTCGAGAAAAAGCTGGAGCACAATCTTTGCTTACTATTGAAGGTGATGCAGAAATATCCAACTGGTTAGTCAATTTAGCAAAATGAGGAACTATAGTAAAAATATTGATGAGGAAAGTCTTTTCAGGCGACCGGATCAAAAGTGGAGCCTGAGTTTTTAAAGAAGACATTGAGAAAATTCAATAAATGTAGATTTAATAGTTGACGCAATTTCCAATCTAGAAAAAGACAAAAATGAACCTGATAATTTGTTATATTGGATTGCAATGCGAGCTTTTGAAAGTAATTATATCCCACAAATATATTTGCAGGTTAATGAAATTAAATAATTACAGAATGAAGTGAAGTAAATGAAGAACCAGATAGGCATAGAAGCAATCCCATTCCAAACTTTAAGCTGGCTCACTCAGGAAAATAGAATTAATGATAAGGAAAATGATATTCTAAAAATACGATTAGTTCAGTCAATAAAGGGGGTGTAGAGTGCGTGAGCAGGGACCTAAGCGATTTCTTCAGAAACTTGTTATGTGTACTTAGGGAGTAAACATACTAAAAGTCCTGACGTCTAAGTGGGGAGCCGGGAGGGGGGGGGGAGCACAAGGAAGGTTCTATTTTTGGGTTTTTGCTTATATCTCAAAAACGGTGTATCATACGGAATTTTTTTCTTATATAACATGAAGGCGTATGAAATTCTCTACAACGTTCATTCCATATACCTTTTCTGAATTCGCAACCGTTTGCGAGCTACACGCTAATCCAAGGTTCAGTATTGGGCCCAATACTTTTTTTAATATACATAAATGATCTCCCAAATTTTGATAAAAATGCTAGATACACACTTTTTGCTGATGACACCACTGTGTCCTGTATATCTAATACAGTCAAAGAAGCAGTTGAGAGTATCATGGTGGCACAGTCGAGAGCTGAAGAATGGTTTATTAAAAAAAATAAAAAGAAATAAAACTAGGTACCTCATAGGAAAAAAGCCTCTTTCAGAAAGTTGTAGAGATTTTAATTCCCTTTAAGAATGTATATACATATACCAATATATCTCCAACCGGTCAACAGTTACATCAATTCTAAAATTTTTCGTAAAATTTCATCTTTTTCAGAAGCTATTTTTGTTATTTCTTAGCCGCAACTATCGCTTGTGTGTATCGTCCAATAATATGTGTTGCTACACATGATATCGGGATATTAAATGCAGTGAACAAAAATCTTGTTGCATGAAAAAAAAACAAAATTTATTTTGAAGATAATAAAAATAAAACATCATAAATTGTATAATAATAATGTAATAAGGCTGTTCAACTGTCTCAGATGAACATAGTAGTGGACGGAGGATTCCTGCTGCATAGAGTAATTTGGCAAAAAAATACCTCCGTTGCCACCATTTGTGATGGATATATCACCTACGTCAACCACCACTATCCTGGAATCAGTCGCACTCTGGTATTTGATGGGTACTCGAACTCAGCCAACAGTATGAAATCACAGGAACAGAGGAGACGATACAGACTGAGGAGGTCAGGTGAGATCAATTTAACATGAATCACATCGATACCTGTGAAACAAGAATTTTTGTCCAATCCTACTTTCTTACTACAGACAAAGCTTCAGGAGTATGGGATACAGACTCTGCAGGCCACCGATGATGCTGATGTCCTTATCGTAAAGACTGCTGTGGATTATTCCACTTCCAGTTCTGTGGCTGTTGTTGGTGAGGATGTAGACCTCGCTGTTCTTTTCATATCTTCCCCTCCTTTCACCCAAGAGATCCTGCTGTTAAAACCCGGCCGAGGGAAAACTAAAAGAATGGGACTGTCCACTCAAGAGATGCAGCAGCATGGATTAGAGCACATCCTGTTCTTACATTCGTTTACCGGCTGTGACACAGCATCTTCAACTTTAAGAAAAAGCAAGGTGGGCTTCTCAAAATTGTACTTAAAGCCACAAACCATCAAGAAAGCGGCAGTTACCTTTTACAACCCCTCTTCCTCTCGCGGCGACGTTGAAGAGGCTGGGAAGATGTGCTTCCTCAAATGATATGGGGCACCAGCAAGTCAACCTCAGTCAACCAGTACCGCTTCCAGTCGTTCAATAGGTCAGTTGCGAATATTAAGCCTGACATCAGCTCCCTTCCACCAACTGACAACGCAGCTAAGGAGCATTCCCGGCACACCTTCCACCAAGTGCAGTAGTGGCTCGGAAATGAGTTGCCCCTCAAGAGTGGGGTTGGAAACGCGTAGGAGACACCCTGGTGTCAATTGCAGCAGAACATCCACTAGCATCGGAGATACTGAAAACGATATTTTGTCACTGTACCAAGGATTGTGTTAGTGGCAAATGTGGATGTCGGAGAGCAATGCTGAACTGTTCTGCAGCGTGCCCCCACTGCCAAGGGAATTTCCTTAACGGAGTGCCTATTTACGACGAGGAGGACGATGAAGGCGACGTGGAGCCCCTCCAGCAAAAACCACCCACAACTGAGGCCGAAAATGCCGTAGATGATCCTTGCCAGGACCCTCACGGCCGAAGAGAATGAAAACTTGAATACATTACTTAGCTTATACGTGTCTTATTTTTATTATCTCTAAAATAACATTTGGTAATTTTCATGTAACAAGACTTTCGTTCACTGCATTTAATATGCCGATTTCATGTGTAGCAACAGATATTATTGGACGACACACAAGCGATATTTGTGGCTCAGGATTAACAACAATAGCTTCTTCCTCCATTGCACCGATTTTATTGGCCTCAGATATGAAGAAGTTGCAACCAAAGATTACACG
>JAEQML010069639.1:0-17338 GCA_016904865.1 Pissodes strobi | reverse complement strand
GTTGCCTCATTATACCCGCCCAAGATGCGGAGTTGAAGGCATTTTTATCATCCAGCGTGACCAAGGCGCACCATCTCTCGCCCTGACCTCTGTATTTGGTATTCTCAGCTATTCTCACTACCTCCTCGATTGCCTGGATCGTTGACCTCCCCTTCCTGAATCCGTACTGGAACTGTGACAGTCCTCCCTTTTCCTCGATCTCAATCTCCAGTCTTTTCTTGAGTAAGTGCTCGTAGAGTTTGGCGAGTGCATCGATGAGACATAGGGGTCTATAAGAACTCGGTTCTCCGAGAGGCTTCCCCGTCTTTTGGATCAGCACAAGTCTTGACTCTTTCCAGGCGTCAGGGAACTCTTGTCTCAAAAGCATGGCATTCAGTGAGTCTCTTATCAGTTGAGGACATATTATTGCCATAGGTTTGACTGACTCTGGGGGTACTCCATCTGGGCCAGGAGATTTGCCTTCCTTAAGTTTCCCTGCTGCTTCTGAGACAACCTAACCCAAGCTAACCCAAACTAACCCAAGCTAATCCAAACTAACCCAAACTAACCCAAGCTAACCCAAACTAACCCAAGCTAATCCAAACTACCCAAACTACCCCAAGCTAACCCAAACTACCTCAAGCTAACCCAGATTACAAAGCTAAACAAGCGCGCTTCGCGCGCTTACTGTAACTCCGTCTAACCCAAACTTCAAATTGCAAAATTTAATAACAAACTAACCCGACTGAGACAAACTAACCCAAGCTAATCCAAGCTAACCCAAGCTAACCCAAGCTAACCAAAACTAACCCAAATTACATAGCTAAACAAGCGCGCTTCGCGCGCTTACTGTAACTCCACCTAACCCAAACTTCAAATTGCAAAATTAAATAAGCGCGCTCCGCGCGCTTACAGTGACCCGACTGGAACAAACTAACCCAAACTAACCTAAGCTAACCCAAACTAACCCAAGCTAATCCAAACTAACCCAAGCTAACCCAAACTAACCCAAATTACAAAGCTAAACAAGCGCGCTTCGCGCGCTTACCGTAACTCAAACTAACCCAAAATTGCAAAATTAAATAAGCGCTCTTTGCGCGCTTACGATAATCCACCTGACCCAAATTGCACAATTAGTTTGTTTTAAATTAAACTTATTTAAATTAAGTTAAATTTTCTTGAAAAAGGCAATGACGCATTTCCGGAGAAAAGTTATTAGTTTCTGCGATTAGAATAAATGTCTCAATTACTAAGGTAAAACTAGTTTTTATGTAACCGATGTCAGCTATTCTAAACTAAAAAAAAAAAAATTTGAAAAAAATAAAAAAAAAGAAATGATGCATTTCCGGAAAAAAATTTTTTATTCCTGGGCTCTGAATAAATGTCTAGAACATTAAACAAAAACTAATTTTTATGTAACCGATTTCAGCTAATCTAAAGTCTGAAAAACGGAAATGACGCATTTCCGAAAAAAATTATTTGTGTTTCTATGTTCAGACAGACCTTTTATAAACAAACAAAAACACAGTTTTTACATAACCCATTTCAGCTAAAAGAAAGTTGAGCCGTATTTTCCCCTTTAATAATCAATGAGCAGTTTGGCTTTTGTCGAGGCCGTAATACTGAATTAAATCTATTAAACTATTCTTCTGCTATTGTTCAGGCCTTGGAGCTGGGTTTGGAAGTTCATGCTATATATACAGACTCTAGCAAAGCTTTCGACAAAGTGCCACATAATATTCTACTCATCAGTAAACTTAAAACCCTTGGTGTTTCCGGTGCACTACTTAATTGGGTGCAGAGTTATTTAACCAATCGTACACAGCTGGTAAAGGTTAATAACTTTCTGTCACATGAGATTACTGTAACTTCAGGAGTCCCTCAGGGATCTCACATTGGGCCTTTGTTGTTTATTATTTTCCTTAATAATGTTTGCATGTGCTTTGGAAAGAGTCAGTTTTTGCTTTTTGCAGACGATCTAAAACTATTTAAGGCTATATCTAATCTGGAGGACAGTCTGGGCCTTCAACATGATTTGAAACACTTAGACTTGGCAGGCTTGGAGATCTTATGTGCTTACTTGTTTTTGATAGGAGTTTGAGAGGACTACTCTTTGGTTGTTGATTTAATTTTGATGTTTTATTTTTTTTTTCTTAATTCCTACTGGTTTTGGGTAATTTAGTGATGTATTTAAATTACTACGTTGGGGTTAGTTTTGGTGATGTATTTAAATGACATATGATTATTTCTATTGCTGTTGATTAGGTTTTTAGTGTTACTGTTACATTACATTCTATCAATTTATATGTTTTTTTTTGTAAAAAATGGATTTTGTCCATAAACAAATAAATAAATAACTAGCACTCGTGTTGAAAAGCACTTATCACGTCATCCTCGTATATCAAGTCAAAGTGTCAAATGGGTTGTCAAATTGACACTATCTGTCATCTGCTCGAATAGAGGCGTGTTGAAAATACAGTTGCCTACGGCCTGTCACTTTGACAGCATATTAAATTTGGCAGTTTGTTGTTTTTGTCACTCTCCGCCACTAGTGAGGGAGCGGATTTTTTAAAAATGACAGTGACGTCCCTTAAAGCCCTTCATCAATTCCGATCTATCAAGTTAACAGGTTAATATACTTCAAACAGAGACAGATATGTCGACGATATAATAACAGTCACAATAAAGGCCATCATTAGCCTAAATTGACTAACACTTGGTGAAATTATTAAGTCCATTTGCATATATTGTAGCTGGCGCGTTTAGTTAATTAGAATCTGTCATCCGCACTCAACCATCGAATCCATTAATTCGGCAGCTGAATTTTAATAAGTGTTTGACAGTTTACAATTTAGTGTATCGAGACAAAGTTTTATTTACTCGAGGGCTTGTTTTGGGGAGTGCGATCGATGGATCTAAAAACGTTCATGAATTCGATTTAAATCTACTCGATCCATTTTTGTAACGTAAAATTTGAATTTTAAATAACCCAATCGATCTTCGCTTAAGACGGAATCTTTCAGCCCGTAAATTTAACCCTAATAAATTTGTTATTTAAAGAGGGTTAAAGAGGAGCCAACCCGAAACTGTCCAAAGTTACGGCCAGTTTAACTCTATTCAGTATGACAAGTTGTTGTGTTGAATAGAATATAATTAAAGTATCACTAAAGTTAATGAATTAGTTCGTTGGCACATATTTCCTGTAATCACGCGATTAATTGCGTAAATATAAATCATATTGTTATTTGTTTTTAATATTCACATCAATGGTTATTGAGTTATTGCAATTATTCCAATTCATATCACGTTAATAGATTGTTAAAAAGTAAAATTCGATCTTTTCTTATTATAAAACACTCTGTATATTCATACTGAAGCGTAAAAAGATATGTAGATGATATTTCAACAGTAGCTGAGAGATTTAGGGTAAGAGTAATACAATAATTGTCAAGACTTTGTCTCCCTTTTATTTCGCCCAACTACTGGACTGCAGCTCACAGATTTTGGGTGAGAGCAATGCAATGATTTTCAATGTTCTTATATATTTTAATATAATGTTATGAAATCATAAGAGAAAGTGCTAAGAGGGACATCAATGTCAGTATCTTTATTCGAATTATCAATAAGTTTCAAATAAAAAACCATCGGCCAAAAAGATATATCGATGATATTATAACAGTCGATGACCATCAATGCATAAGGCTAACGCAATTGTAAGGGTACATGACCATGTATGGACTGGTAGGCACTGACCGGCAGCATTTTTCTATACGCCACACGTGATCGCAACTTGCCATATGACGACTGCAATATAATTGTTAGTTTTATAGTACCCCCCGTTACTATCTCATATTATCAGGAAAACGTTTCGTTTTAAAATATTTGAACACTGCATGGCTTGCGTTTTAAGATCCTCTACACGAGTAGAGCACTATGTAAAAATCGGCCTCTCCTATTGGTCGATCCGCATGGCCCTCCGCTCGCTCCGCTCGCTACGGGGGCTCAAGAAAAGGAAACTAACCAGGTGCTAACCCAAACTAACCCAAGACATACCTAAAATCAAGGAAAAAAACTGTTTAGAAACATAATCTTTAAAAAAATTATAAAAAAAGCAACGGGGTTTGAACCCGGGCCGTCCAGGTGAGACCCAACCATCTAAACCTCTCGACGACGAGAGCTCTTGCCACAGGCTGATTGCATCACGAAGACATATTGCACCCTTCGCTTGCTCCGAAACTAACCCAAAACTATATTTATATTACAGTCGCCTTATGATCCGATACGATCACGTGTGGCGTTTAGAAAAATGCTGACCGGCAAGGAAGAAAAGGATTATATATTATTTGACAACCATCGTTATATCTTCGTCTAAGCTTGCTATTTATATGCGGTACACTAACTACTATCATGATTAATTACAAACGATCTTTAAGCACGGTTTCGGTGGTGGACTTAAAGTAAATATTCTAGCATGTGACGCTAGCTTAATTTGCAACATGCATTACCGGTGCCTTGCACACAGCAGCGATTATCTCGAAGGCGTGTTCTGCCACAACTCATTTATGAACAGGATGTAATAGTGCCACTAGAGTTTAGAGACGTAACGAGCTCTAACTTACGATTAAGAGCTTTTATGGTATAATACGATTAGCTATGGTCTAACTATAGTATATGAAATGAATTTGTGATGTGAACGCAAATACGGGGAGGTATTAACAGGACCGTCTCTGTATGAGAGAGATCAATTTAGCGTTCCTGTGAAATGTAGTAAAATGATTGAGCGGAATCAGTAAAAGACAAAGTGTGTCGGATTCGTCTCTCGTTGTTTAAGAGTAGTTCGTATCTAAACAAAATTAAAACATACAGGGAGCATTCTCTAAGAAACAATTACAAGAAACTAAACTTAACGATGTATATTTAGTAAAAGCGTTTGAAGGAATTGAGCATCAGTACCAAAGTCTTTATTTCAATTTTGGCGAAGAACGATATGTGGATGATATTCTAACAGTCGCAAGTGTAACGCAATTGTAGAGGCACAGACCACGGGTTGAAGTGGAATTGTAAGTTATTTTAATAGAAAAATAGTAGGTAAGCCCGTTGTTTTTTCGTGCTGTCAAAATTGATGTTTGTTTATTTGTTGCTCCATTTAGTTTCAACCTTTTAGTAGTTTGTGAATTGTTTTTGTGATAAGACTTTCCGACTTTCGGTGCTCCGTGCCTCCTCTGCATGGTCAATTGAAGAACACACTGGATTCAGTATTTTTCAGTATAAGAACTTTACAATTTTCCTGAACTAAAAAACACGTTCTGTCATTGTTTTCATCAGCTGATGTTGACAGTGTTGACAGGTCGACGCAAACGAACTTCTTTGTAGCTCACACCGACGTTGCCAGCTCAATTTGGTGTTTAGTAGAGCTGGGCGTTGAGATCGATACTTTTCATTTTGGTGCGTTATAGAGCTGGGCGCGGATATCGATACTCCTAACGAATACTTCGTAAATATGAGTTCCAATGCTTGGAATTGCTACAAATACCATCAACAATGTGAATTAAAACCAAAAGATGAGTAAACTGATTTATTTGGTTGTCCCTGTGATACCTGCAAAAGAGTGGTCTGTAGGAAGTGTACTGGTTTATTGGCACAGGAAGTACGTTGGGTTCCCAGCCGATCGAGAGGAATGTTTATCTTCTGTCCCGACTGCGCGTCAGCTGTCAACGAGCTACCGAACCTGAAAGTAGAACTGGAGGAACTTAGAAGTTTGGTTGAGTCAATTAAAAAAGATGTGACCAAAAATACCTCCTTTAATAGTGGTTTTGACACTGAACTTAAAGCTCTCAAATCACAGATTGGATCTTTTGAAAATTGCATAAATCCATCTGTACGTTTGCCTCAGGCAGTTTCCAGTGGCTCAGGGAGGAGTGATGCAGTGACAGTAGTAGAACAACAACCCATACCTAGATTACCTACTATCGCAGTATCCGAGGCAATCACTAATGTGTTTGATCTTACTGCAAACACAGGCAGTTTTCATAATAACATAGATAATGAGAATAATACTTCTAGTCCTTCAAATGCTGATGTCTGCTGCTCTCCTGCCGCATATAACCTGAGTTGCAGTAAAGATGTGAACATTCTGGTGCAATTTTTGAAGGTTTTTATTAAGCTTGAACTTTGTCTAAAAACCATTGAAATTAACCAGCGTATCATCATACTAAAGGATACAAATGTCGAAATGGTTAACATGCTCTCCAAGATGCCCCCCAAACCTAATATGGAAGGGAAAGGTACCAAGGTCGCACTGGTGAAAACTCAGCTACTGAGTCTCCAACGGAGCACGTATTCTTAAAAGTAGCGTCACCCAAACTGCTCTCACTAAATAACTCGCAATCAATGACCAACCATGGAACTCGCTATCACGCCTGCATTTTTCTATCAGGAAGGGCCAAGGACAATTCTGTAAAGGATGTCTTGACGTACCTTAGCTCTCGGGGTTTTCCAAATTGTGTGTGTGAGGAGCTAACTACATCAAATGACCAAATCAAGTCTTTTAAAATTGGAGTAAACCCTAACATTATGCCCCAGGTATTGGACTCAGGGATTTGGTCCAAGGGTGTGGTTGCAAGAAGGTTCTTAAACCAACGGCGCCGATTTTTCAACAAAAAGAAGTAACAGCCACCAATAAGTTTAATAATGTCATATTACACCTTAATATTCAGTCACTGCGTTCAAAGGTACACGAGTTAGAGGTATTCTTTAGGACTAATCCTAGGATTGGAATCCTCTGCCTTAATGTACACTGGCTGTCCGAAACGGAAATAGGTGTGACACATACACAAGGCTTTAATCTGATCTCTAACTTTTGTAGGGCAGACAGGTCGCATGGAGGGGTGTGTATATTTGCTCATGAATCAATAAAGTGTGAGCCTATTGGTGTTGCGCCCCCGGGAGTTGTGTGTGTGTTGGATTTCGAGGCTTCTGGGATTAGGCATGATGAATCTCTGATTTATACTATATATCGGTCTCAGGTAACTTTGACAATTTCCTTAATGGGTTGGAAGATTTTTTGACTGGACTAACTATTACTGATAAATGTGTTATCACTGGTGACTTTAATGTAAGGTTTAACTCCAGAGCCAGTCTTGTAGAGTTGTTGACCTCTTTTCCAGTTTTGGATTTAATCCATCAATAAAGAACCCACCAGGGGTAAAAATTCCCTGGATAATGTTTTTTCAAATATTCCTGGATCCTCATATATGGCTACTATTAGTGATGTCTCTCTGTCAGACCATCTATGTATTTTCTTTCAATTCAAGCAGGGTTCATTCAGAATGGGTGAGGTTGCACGTGTCGGCTATCGTCCTATAACAGACTTGGGTTTACTGAATTTCTACAACTCAGTGGAGACAATAAGTTGGGATCATATGCTTGGTTCTGATGATGTTAATGCCTCCCTCACATGCTTTGTGGATATCCTTATTGATGCCTACCTTGGTTCTTTTGAGTTGAAATCCAAATCAGTTAACACAGCCATGATCTCAGGGGCGTCTAAGTGGTTTGACAATTCTCTGAGAGAAATGAGGGATAGATTTTGCCATTTAAGGTAGGTTAACCAGAAGTATCCCGGCTTGGTGTCTGCTGAAACTATGCGGAACTACCGCGCTGATTATGGCAGGAAGATTCAAGTGAATAAAGTGTAGGCAAATGATACATTTATAAATCAAGCTAGTAATCCGTCTCAAGCTATGTGGAAAGTCATAAAAGCTTTCAACAATAACATTAAAGAGATGATACCAAGCCAAATAAATGCTTGTCATTTTAATGAGTCATTTGTTAATGCTGCAACTACCTTGAAGCAATCGCTGCCTCCGCCTTCTAGAAACCCTTTGACCTACTCAGGTTCGCCTGGTGATTGATTCCATGATCAATAGTCCAAGCAGAGATCCATTTGACTTAAATATGCGGCTTATTAAAACTATAAAAAACTTGGTTGTTCCTTTGACGAGATTGATTAACATGGCTATCACAAGGGGCATATTTCCTGATTGTCTCAAAGTCGCAAAAGTCATACCGATACATAAAATAGGTTCAAAGTTGGACCCTGAGAATTATCGACCAATTGCTCTAGTCCCAATTTTTGATAAGATGCTTGAGACCATACTAAAGAGTCAAATTGAGGATTACGTTGAACAAAATTCATTGTGTTAGGTTAAGCAACATGGCTTTTGACATCAACACTCAACCGATTCAGCACTCAGGGACTTGTGTAACAAAGTTCTGGAGGGTTTTGAGTGCAGTTTGCACACTCAGGCAACATTGTACGCTTTGTCAAGAGTTTTTGATTGTGTAGAGCATATTATACTTCTTCAAAAGCTTGCTTACTACAGATTTGACAATATAAGTATTAAACTGCTCCAGTCTTACTTATCAAGCAAGAGTCAATATGTTCATTTTGAGGGTGGTAGGTCCTGCAGTTTGTTGTTGACACATGATGTACCACAGGGCTCGGCGCTGGGACCCGTTTTTATTCTGGTGTATATCAATGATCTATCCAGCTGTCATCCTGAGTCTGCATTCTATCTTTATGCTGATGACACAACATCTTTGATTGCTGATGGTAGCCTGTCCAGCCTTGGTATCATGCACAGGACTGAGTTAAATGAGTCCAAAACCCGGAGTATAATTTTCTCCCTTAGAGATTGTAGTTCTTGTCAACAAACTCTGGATGAAACCATAGCTTTTCTTGGTATCACCCTAGATGCCGGATTGAGCTGGCAGTCACATGTTGAAGAACTCTCGTCCAAATTATCAAGGTGCATATTCCTAATAAGAAATTTGTCCACCTCAGTTTCAGCTTGTACACTCAGAAGTGCATATTTTGAATACTTCCACTCCATAATGACATACTGTTTGTTTAATTGGGGCCACTCTGCCCATATGTTCAAAATGTTTGCATTACAACGCAGATGTATAAGAGTGTTGGCTAGTCTGGGCAATAGAGAATGCTGCAGATTACAATTCGGAAAACTGAGAATTCTTACCCTTCCTTGTGCTTATATTCGCTTATGCCTACTATTTGTCAGGGAAAACCTTGAGACGTTTATGACTCATGCTGATGTTTACTCGCACTGCACTAGGAACATGGGCGTATACAGGATTTTTTTCTCAGGGGGGGGGGGGGGGAACTGGAGGCAAGGCCGTAGTTGTACGCGGTGGCGGAGGTTAAACCGGAAAATTTGGGGGGTGCCACGCCCTTTTTTTGCCCAAAAGTCGTTAAAATCGTTAAAAAAACAAGGATTCGGTACCCTCTTGAATGGCATGGCATATGTTGCAAAATGAGTCGGTTAAATTCCAAGGGGGGGGGCATGCCCCCCCTGCCCCCTCCTGTCTACGCCAATGATTAGGAACAACGGCTCCGTTGTGCCGCGGTACCAGAGGCTTTACAGATCCCGTAATGGCACATTTTATTATGGGGTACAGTTTTTTAATTTGTTGCCTGTCTCTGTTAAGGATTTACTCCTTACCGCATTCAAGGCCAAGATTAAGGGGTTAAAGTGACCAGACGTCCTGCATTTTGCGGGATCATCCTTTCTTTTCATGAGCTGTCCAGCATTTCATGCGTCCCGCAAAATGTCCCGCATTTTGAGTTTGAGGAGCAAATTTATCATTTTGCCTTTAAATTTAACGATATCGAGTGCTGTATCGATACGAAGAATCCCATCTTGACATTCTTGACAGAAGCCGGAACCTTACTCACGATTTTAAGGTCCGGCCTAACCTAACCTAAGCAAAAGAAGAAGAGAGTTTTAAGGATTGCAGATTCGATTTTCGACACCGTTTTTGACGATCGTGATTTTAGGGAATCACCGAGCCGAAATTGAGATAGCAGCATCTGAAGCTCTACTTGCCTTTCACACTGTCATTCATAATCATAGTTTTAGATCATTAGACTGCACATCAAGCTTAATAAAAAAATTATATGAAAATAAATTTACATGCAAAAGAACAAAGCCAGAGGCCATAATTAAAAAGGTACTTCGCATTTGCCTAGTGAGGCAAAAACAGAGTTGATTAATGTAAATTATTCATCAGTATATTCAGATGCTTCTAACCACAAGGATACGAAACTGTTTCCTACATTGATACGATATTTTGATAAAAATGCAGTTTTATGTATACAAGTGAACCTGCTGGATTTCGTATCCTTACCTGGAGAAACCTCCGACCTTATATGCGATTCGATAATAAATATACTCCAAAAAAACAATTTAGAAATTAAATTTGTTGCATTTTGCGCGGATAATGCGAATACTAACTTTGGTGGGCTATCCAGAAAGGGACAAAATAATCTTTATTCCAAATTAAAAGTTAAATTAGGAAAATCAAATCATAGGCAGCCAATCACAAACAGCCACTCTGACTTGCTCCCTATAGACATTGAAAATATAATTATGAACTTATATTCTCACATTTACATATACACAGTTAGGGTGGAATCATTGAAGAGGTTGATATTAATTAGCAAAAAATTTTAGGTTACAGCAAAACACGCTGGCTAGCTCTTCTGCCAGCTGTAGAGCGAATTTTTACACTGTTTAATGCCATAAAATCATATTTTTCATCTTTAGAAAAATGCCCTAATAATATAAAGTCATTTCTTGAGGCTCCTGCATCAGAATTATGGCTAATATTTATTCATAACCAAGGTTCCCTCTTTTCTGCCTCTATTACGGTGATCGAAGCAGAACAAATTACAATTTTAGAGGTTGCCATTGAGGTAGAAGAATTAAAATCTAAATTAAAGGAAAGGGAAATTAATACATTTTTACCTTTGATTGTCAAAAATCATTTAAAAACTTTAGAAGAAAATGGAGACATAGATAGAATATGGCTTGAAACGCATATCAAATTGTTTTAAAAAAATCTAAAGAAGTGGTCTGTTCATTTCAAATTTTAAAAAAATTTAAATTGGGTTTTGCTTAGCCATGTACCAGATTGGACCGAGATTCAAGAAGGTTTATTAGCACTCACAGAATTGGGGTTTTTAAATAGTAGTTCAATTAATGAAAGTGAACTTTTTGATGAAGTAGGGTATCTCAAACAATGCGCTTCTAGGGACAAAATTTTAGAATGGAATCCATCCAAATTAAGTATTGGTAGCAGGTGAACTGAAATCTTTTTCCCATTTTGAGGCAGAAAATGTTCCTTTCAAAAATACCTTGACCATTGTGGAATTTGTCCTCATGGTACCTACAAATGCTCCTACTGAAAGAGTTTTTACCTTTACGAATAGGTTTTGGACCAGTGAAAAGTCACAATTTTCGATCGAAACAATGAAAGCAATGTTATTTCGCAATGAGTGGCTGCGAAAAATTTCACAATGAAATTTCAAAAAATAATGAATTATTACAAAAAGTCCACAGCTCAGAAAAATATTTATGATAGGATTAGAATTTTATATTTTTGTTACTGTTTTCGAGACTGGTTTTTGTTATTTTTGTTAATGTTCAGTGTCTTCAAGAATATGAGTAATACTTACGTTGTTTGTTTGCCTTCAAAACCACAGCACTGCCATCCATTCCATAGGGTATAATATTTCTATAAAAATGGACGATATTTTTTTGGTAATTGTTGATTGGTTTGTTTACGTTTGTTGGCCAATGTTATTATCAATTTATGCCAGTAACATTTGCCAATCAAAATCCTCTGTTCCCAATGGCGGCACACTGTGGTTTCCCAGACCCTATAGTTATTTTTATTTTTAGTTTGTATTTTGTTTTTATTTTCGAATAAAAACCCTACTTGGGCGTCCCGCATTGGCATCGAGAAAATATGGTCACATTTAATTAAAAACGCCTTTTACTAATTTGAGGATTACCTCCAGTCCAACTTTACTGACCTCTATTTATGTCTTGTGTTCTGTGTTCTGTTAACTTTGAGTATTTTTAGATGTGAATAATTTTTGTTAGTCATAAGTTATATTGCATTTTTCAGGGTATTGCCTTATGTAAGAGTACTTTACTTGTTAACACTAATAGATAAATAAATAAATAAATAAACCACGTGCATGTGGACAGGTTAGTTTGGGTTACCTGATTACCAGGTACATGCACTGCGGTAAAATCAGAGCGGGAAGGTGAGAGGCCTTAAAGTCTGTCATAGTGAAGGTCTAGAACGTTGAAACGGATTAATCCTCAGCTTGCAGGGTTGTGAATTCTTTGAGTTTGTACAATCATCGAAAAGGACAGCCATCTAGTAGTCTTATAGAAACTAACCCTTAATTCGATTCAGATATTTCGTGGTCCGTACAGTGCCAGATTGTGTTAAAGAAAATGGCTTTATCGACCCCCCAGCTAAAGCTCCGAGCAAAAAGTCATTTACCATAACATAAAGCCAATTCCATTGATTGGCCCCGGTCTATTATTTGCTAAATGCCGTTCGCCGAAATTCCAAACGTGGATAATGCATAACTCAATCCATTTATGCCGCTTTATTTCGCCACAACAACATGCCTTCCGATAGAATGATGAGTTCCCATTTTGGGAAAATTGTATGGGCTTTCCGGGAATAGAAAAAGCCAACGTATTTTCAATGCGGCGGCCCGGGGGAAGGGATTCACTTACGAGGACTACTTTTTCGAAGGAATCTTATTGAAATCGCCAGAAAGAAACTGTCTGAAAAGTGCAAGTGATGAATGGGGCCGGATATATGCGATTGAGGATTTAGTTCTCTTATCGTGTTGGGTTGGACTAGATTAGGTTATGACACTGATTTGACTCCTCCTTATTTGGGTTAATGTAAAAATGCAATAATCGATCAGCCCTTCTATAATATGTAGCCCAAACTATCTGTGTACCTTAATACTAGTTTTAATATCAATGTGACGTGTTATTATATTGTGATATTAACTTTATTGTATTAGTAGAAAGTATTAAGAAATAAAGATATCGTGAAATATTTTCATTAATATCCCATGATGAAATTGTAAAGAAAAGAATATTGAATGAAATAAGAGAGCCCTATTAAGTCTTTATCACAAAAGGCCCTCGATCTCTTTTGTTTGTTTCTCAGAAATCATCTTTCTGATTAATAATGGATGAACCCAGTTTAATATTTTGACCTATCGACTTGTTGACGTAGCGTTTTTTCTATTACAATTTTGGCATCCAATATCTTATTCACTTACCGTAGCTTATTCATTCATCATAGGGATAGTTTGAGATTAAATAGGATCAGGAGAGCTAAGGCATTTTCGATGGCGTCATTTTTAAATGTCACTATCATCTGTCAGATGAATTGGAACGTAGCTGTAGATCGGCCTAATCTCTTGAGCCATATCAGAACTGGTGCATGTGTAATATTGTTTGCTTAATGACAAGTGACAGTTGAAAGATGATGTCATTGAAATTATCATAACCCAAGCCTGACATCAGAGATTTAAAGACCAAGAAAAGAAATTACATATGTGATACACTTAGACTAAAACTAGCTTGAAATACTCACGTCCTTCATCTGTCAGAACAGAATGCCGATCGAAGCAAAGAGGATATTGTGTATGCAGCTTTAGACAGCAGTTTAGAAGAGCTCTAATACAAGTCAACTTAATTACTATAGAAACGATTGTCATAGCAATGATTTCTATGGAATTTTAGTCCTTGGCAACGTTGCTAGGCAATTAGAAATTCCCGTTTAAAAGCTGCATTAGGACAGTTGACAGATGACATCATCCAAAATGTCAGCGTGACGCTGGCCTTTTAGAGGCACAATGCTTAAGTTAAATAAATTTTCTTAAAATACTCACGTCCATCGTCTGTCAGAATTTAAAATCATTACATCATTCCATGTGAATAATTAATACGAAAAAATGGCGCCTAAGCAATATACTTAGATAAAGTGCCTAATAAATCACCACGGACATAAATAAAAGCAAATTCGCATAAGCAAGGATCCAATAAAACATTCTCCTGTCGGAGAGCCCCTTTGCACCATAAAACAAATACACAGAGAATTCTAGAGAAACGAGATTCTGAAGTCGATAAATCAACGATTTAATTGCCTAATCCATTTGAGGATACATCAATATCATTGGAAGGATCTAAAACGCGACGCGTTATCCGTCGCAAGGTAAAACGCTTTGTAAATGCAGCTTTACGTGATAGGCTCCAAGGTCGTGTACACTCAACCTAAAAATTTATTTTAATTATTAACGTGAAGGTAAATATTTCAAATCCCCATCTCGACCTATCGAGACGATGGGGATGGTTTATGAATAAACGATCATCGATCCCTCAGCTGTTAGAACCAGAAGACGATACTTGGCTTAAAAGCCCGAAATAAACGACCATTTTTGGAAGACGAAATATATATTTCGGTGGGAGAAAAATTAATATTTGGACAGTTGACCTGGCCCCCTTTGCGGATTATACGACCCGGTCCGACAGACTTTGTGGAAGTTGCTCGTATAACGAGATTGTTATTGTCGGCTTTATCGCTTCTGAATATGCGTAAGAGGATAAAGGGCGACCGAAACCAGTAATTCCAAAGGCGTTTGTAGATATGCATCAATGCTTTTTTTTAAATAAAGCAGCTCGATTGAATAACTAAATGGTGTATAAATGACATGGGGAGTTGGTTCAATGTGGATATTTTTGTTGATTGTAAGTATTGGAAGTTGCACTATTAAAAATTTGCTGTAATCTTCTATTATTGAAGATTAATTTTAATATTTAATCATATATAAATTTCAAAATTTCGGTTTTCTAAGCCCCATCATCAGCCATCATGTCAGTAAACTATCCCAAATACGTAATAAAATATTGTCTCGATTTCAATTATTTGAGTTATTTTCGGTTAGTAAAAAATCGAATGATTTTCTATTTGAAGAATTTTTTGTTCGAACAGTTTTCCTTTAAAGAAATATCCTCTAGAAGAATTTTCATATGTAGGATTTGCTGTTCGAGCAATTTTCCGAAGGATCTCTCTTTTCGTTCCAAGAATTTTAAAATCAAAGAACTTCGAATAATTGTCCTGCTGAAGAAATTTACATTCGAAGAATTTTTTGCTCGAAAACCTCCTTTTCTAATAATTTTCTATCGAAGAATTTGCTGTTCGTACATTTTTTCTATTGAAGAAATTTTCATTAATTTACTGCTCTTTTGAATAATTTTCTATCGAACAAATTGGTGATCGAACGATTTTCCTTAGAAGAATTTTTCTTTCGACGAGTTTTCTGTTTGAGGAAACTCCTATCGAACAATTTCCTGTCCAAGGTTTGTCTGTTCGAACAACGTTCCTTTCGAAGCATTTTCTGTTTGTAAAATTTCTCTGAATAATTTTCTATTCGAATAATTTTCTATCGAAGAAGTTTCTGTTCGACCAATTTCCTTTCAAAGATTTTTTCGTTCGAACAATAATAATTGTTCTTTTGAATAATTTTCTTTTAAAAACATTTCCGGAACTGGTGTTAAAGCAGTACCGTATTCTTGGGCGTCATTTTATTATAAAATTCACGTCCGACATCCATCAGGATAAAATGCCGTTTTTCAAAAGCTTGTACATGTTTCGTTTTATTTTATATAAGCAAACACCCTGTACGTTAGCAAATAAAAATAATTAAACACGTCAAGTTCAAAGCAATTTAAAGATCGAGAGATATTTCTGTAAAGAACGAGCAACTTAAAATGAATCATTTCGCGAATATAAAATCCGAAGAGATTTGCGTGCGAGAGAATGGAAATGCAAAGCTGCCGGAAGGATGAATGGAGCATTTGCGAATAAATTTCGAATTGCAGATTTGCATCGGTTAATCCGAATTAATTCAGCTTGTAAAGTAATTCTCATTTTTTTTGCAGATAAACGATGACTATACCGTCAGTACCGCCCCCGCGTTGAGATCGCATCGTGTGTAGGCCTCGAACCGCATACTGAGGACGCGTCGTAAAATGGCCGGTTGAAGAGGCCGAAATGGCAGGCCTGTACCTGTTGGGGTTGCTGGCCTGCACTGTCCCTCTGGCTTCCTTTCAACCCCCTGAACCTCTGCTGGTTCTTAGCGAGGCTTGTTACTATCCCCTCAACATGACCTATATCGAAAACGAACTTCAGGCTCTCAATGTTTCGGTCAATTTGCTCGGAGAAGAAGGTAAGTGCACCTAGATTTTTTAAGAATATATATTCCTTAGTCCAATTTCATCTGTTTAATGTTTTTAGGCATGACCTTAAAAAAAATAAAATTAAAGCATGCTAGAGCAGCTGCTGCTGTAAAAGACTCAAGTGAAGAAAGCGCTTATTTTTTGTGAAATACTCTAGTTTCCCAATCATTAGCGACGTTCCGGCTTGTTCGCTCTTAATTTACTTCTGTCAGGCTGTCCCAAGCTCATCGAGAGCAGCGTAAACAAAAATCAATTTTGAACGACATTTACACTCATCCCGGGACGGCTTATTTCGAAAATATGAGCAGAAGCAAGAAATGGCCTCGTTAGGTATTATCCGAACGTCCGCTGTTTACCGTGTAAACGATCAGGGATTGTTTAGGTTTGACGTGATGGGAGATGCTTTTAAGTGCAGGATTCTAAATTGAATTGATTGTTAAACTATACGATATCCTTGATTGGCTAATAATACTATGTAGTAAGAGAGTACGTTTTGATTGATCCCCATAAAAACTACTCGTCACTTGAAATGCGTTTCCATAGAAATGATGCTAACGACAACGTATTTTTCATTGCGTTTCCATAGAAACGCCAATAGTTACTTTGGAAAAGTAGTGTTTACGAGGGAAACCCAAAACTTTCAAATTGAATTTATTGTCAAACTATATGATGGGAAATGAAAATGCTTCAGTCATTATTGCTCCACTGTTCGCATCGTTCATTAACTCCAACCAGTTTTTGTTACAGAAAGGAATATTACAAATAGATGTGTCCCGAATATGACCACAATTGTAAAATATGTAAAATAAAGTAATATTATGAAAAAATCTGAGAAAAGGATAGAAAAAATAAAAATAATAAAAATTAAAAAGAGAAAAGAACAGGTTGCTAATATCTTTAAAGCGAAATTCTTAATTACACACCTTAAAAAAATTGGAAAAAAATGTGTAACACTAACAAATTTACATTAAAGGTTATGATAGAAAATGTGAAATGCGGGAGCTCAAATAGGAACAATCCTTAGAAATAAAAGGAACGAACCAGAAACATTAATTATTAAAGTAACAAAACTATGTTGGGGTTTGGAACCTTCGGCAACATGCACTAAAACAGAGCTTTATGCACAATACCGAAACAGAATTTTTGCACTCGACGCGCGTTTCGCTAACCATGTTAGCATCATCAGGAGATGATTAAGACTGTCAGTCTTAATC
>JAEQML010069638.1:0-17340 GCA_016904865.1 Pissodes strobi | reverse complement strand
CATGGAAAATATAGATGCTGAGAGGCAAGAGGATCGAGAAGAAGATAAAACTGATAAAAGGAAAACAGAACAAGACCGTCTTCAGAAATTTTTACAAGCCCTAGAAAATAAAAGGCAAATAGAACAGGATCAGCATCAGAAATGGATGCTAGATGTAATTACAGGCGAACAAGGAAAATTGCAGAAAATATTGGACGGGCAGAATGAGAAATTTGAAAAAGACGTAAACAATATACAAAAAGAAATTGGAACTATGCAAAAAGAAGTTGGGAATGTACAAAAAGAAGTTTTAAATGTACAAAAAGAAGTAGGAGACGTACAGCAAGAAATGAAGAAAGAGAAGAAATGAGACTAAAAAATCAAGAGAGGGTATTCGCTGGGGTATTTGCCATCGGACATAATACCTATCAAACCTTCAACATATAACGGTCAGACATCATGTACAATGTACAGAGGGTAATTTGAAGCCGCTGCTCTTGTCAACGGTGGGAATAACGAAGAAATGGCTACATCACTAGTGGTAGCGCTTCGTGGATCTGCCCAGGAACTGCTACAGACTATTCCCATCAGCCAACCGGGGAAATATGACATACTTGTAGCTGCCCTGGAGAGACAGACGATTTAGAGACCAACATAGAAGACAACTGTATCAGGTAGAAGTAAAGTTGCGACATCACAAGCCTGGAGAAAACCTGCAAGAGTTTGAAGCATACTTTAGACGTCTCATTCAATTGGCGTACCCGGGAGTAACAGAAGAACTTCAAGAGGAACTTGCTGTCCAATATTTTGTGGATGGTATCAGAGATCCAGAAACTCAGAAGATGCTACGTCTAGCTAAATTTGATCAGCAGTGAAGCTCTGGGTAGAGCCTTAGAAATCGAGGCGGCCTGTAACATCTCTAAGCCAAAAGCCGATGAACAGCTGCGAATTAACTGAGATGAGCGATATTTTTAAGAAATTAACAGGTCTTCAGGCTACGGGTAGATTCTGGGAGCCACTAGAAGATAGGCTACGTAACTGAAATAGTTCAAATCAGTGCTATAGATGTGGCAGGACTGGACTTTTCAAAAGAGACTGCTGAGCTTAATTACGGTCTAGATCTCCATCCAGAGACGCTAGAGCCTCAAAGTAAAATCAGGAAAATTCCATTTAATTAACATTGCGGGGCGGGTTTTGGCTAAAGTAGATAAAGCCCCCAGGATCGCCTAGGAAAAAACGCCGACAGTCCAACTATTAAAGGAAAGATGAACGGAAAAACCATTACAATTACTGTTGACACTGGTGCGGAACTGCTACAGACTATTCCCATCATATATCGAAGAATGTTGTTTTACGTACGGTTACCGGTGAAACTGCTGAAGTACTTGGAGAAATGAATAATGAACTTCAACTGGGATGAATTAAATTACACCACACAGTGTTAGTGGCCGACATAGAACACCAATTTATTTTAGGGATCTATCTCATCGGTCAACATTGATTTTCTTTTGACAACAAACTTAACCTTCTGAAGTTTGGTACCGAAGAGTTCATCCGTACCAAAGCAGACCATAGCACATCGACTAAAGTAGTGGCGGCATGTACTGTTAGAATAAGCCGAAATACCGAGCAGATAATTTTTGAGAAATTGGAGAAGGATTTTGGAGGCTGCATCGGACTTCTCCAACATCACGAATCGCCTTCCAAACACCTCGTAGGGCACTAGTCAAAACCGACGACGAAATACCGATAAGGATAGCAAATATTTCAGCCAATTCCATGAAAATCGATAAAGGAGATCTCATAACCACTTGCAAGCTGGTTCAATGGGTAACCAGTTGCGAAACGCGGTCAGAAATAACACCCTCAGCATCACTTAAGGAAGTCCTAGAACACCTCCAGAAGTTGTGGCATCATCTGTCTTCCGAAGAACTAAAGAAAGCTATACACTTCATCAAACAGCAGAGCAAAGCCTTTGAAAGAAAAAATAGCAATACTGGAAGAACGAACACCATAATACATAAAATCGACACTGGGAGTGCTCACCCCATACGGCAGCATCCTCGGAGGTTACCAGTGACGAAGCAGCAAGAGGTTGCCATACCAGTGTTTGACGATGGAACTAATGAAGATTCATCAAGCCCATGGTCGTCTCCTGTTGTCTTAGTCATCAAAAAGGATGGGACTACCAGATTATGTGTCGACTATAGGAGACTCAATGACGTTACCAACAGCTATCACTTCCCAAGTGGATGACATCCGCTTGAACAATAATGTTAAGCAGCCTGCAACCCCTCAAATTTCCTCAACTGTTTTGCAATATCGCCCAAAAGCTCCAACAAAACATTGATCCCTCAATAGATCCAATCACTTATTTATTGCCAGCAAACAGTGTTCAAAACTCTTTTTTCTTTTTGCCTACAAACGCGGATGAAATAAAAATAACAATAAATGTCCTTAAGAACAAAAACTCCGACGGGGATGATGGACTGTCTGCAAAAATATGCTTAAACTTGCCAGATGTTGCCTTGTTGGCTTTGGCTGAGGCAGTAAATTTGTCCTGGACTGTGGGTACATTTCCTGCATGCCTGAAGTCCGCGAGGGTAATGCCGATATATAAGGACGGGTGCCCCAACAACCCTTCTAATTTTAGGTCAATTTCTCTTTCTATGGTCTCTCTCTCTCTCTATGGTCAGATTAATGGGAGTGGGGCTTCCGCGGCAGTTTTTTGTGACTTGTCGAAAGCAATCGATTGCGTGAGTCATAGTATTATGCTTCGGAAGCTTTACTTCTATGCTTTTAGAAATGTCGCCTTGTCGTGGTTTTCTGCTTACCTGAAGGGACGTTGCCAGAAAGTGTTTGTTGATTCTAGCTGTTCCAAGTATGAATCAGTTGCATGTGAAGTACCCCAAGGCTCCGTCCTGGGACCATTACTATTTCTCCTGTACATCAATGACCTCACCAATCTTGATATTAAGGGAATATTTACTCTTTTCGTCGACGACACCACTCTTCTCTGGCACTGTTTGGACAGCGACACTCTTCTTACAATTTTATCGGGAGACCTTCAGAAGCTGAAGGATTGCTTTGATGCCAACCTCTTGTCAATCAATCTCCAAAAAAACTAGGCTGGTTTGCTTTGGGTGTAGCGTGGAGGATGTGCCTGTAACTGGTGGCACCTCAGTTCAGAATTCTCCTGTCAGGAGGTTCCTTGGCCTAACAATCGACAAAGAACTAAAGTATAAAGATCATATTACTAATCTTGCGAACAAGATCTCTTCTGGTTGCTTTGCTGTCAGAGTGACTGTTCAGGAACTTGGCACGGGGGTTGGCAGAACTGCCTATAGTGCGCCAAGCGAGTGAACCTTAACAACGACTGAAGGGGGTAGAGGACTAGCACGTAAAAAATCTTGCCTTCCCATAGGCGCACGAGGTTATTCTTACCATATTATTATTGATACTATTGATTAATTTAAGACGTTAAAATTAATTACAGTATTTTTTATATTACAGTCTTATAGTACAAAATATGTCATAATAATATCTCATTTTTATAATAAGGATAGTATTCTATGATATTATTTGTTGTATGTATTACATAAATATGTTGTAGTAATAAGTAGAGTTCGTTTCCCGAAGGTTTTGTATTTACGTCATTGATGACGTCGCTTAATTTGGAAAAAAACGGTTTATCGTAGCTAATTCATATAAATTCTCTAGCGTTCAATTTTTATATTAAAAGTTAGGCAATATTAAAGCAAGTATGTTCCAAAACGCTCTTTATAGAACGTCCGGAATTGTTTTGTAATAAAAATTTTAATTTAGAGAGTTCAGTTGAGAGACTTATCCGAAATATATAAAAATTAGTTACCGCGTATAATAAATAATCACCAAATGCAAGAAAAATATAAGAAAGGTTAAAAATCTTCAAAGATATCATCAAATTAAGGGTCTGATGATATATAGATTGTGTCGATTTTGCAAATTTTCTTTTTTTTTCGCTAGAAAAGGGGTGTCCTATAGAGTAGCTTAAGCCAAAAAAAATCGGAGGATTCGCCACATTTGAGCCGAAAAAATATCCGCGTTTTGAGCCTAAATTGCCCTAGAAGGGCAAACTTCCACTACGACTTTCCCAGGTGTAACGTGAAAATATTGAAATTGTAACGTGAAAATAATGAAATTTTAGTAATCGACACCGGGGGCCTGGCACAGTGTTTCCAAAAGTTGCACATTTTCTTATGGGGAATAACAGTGTTGTTTACTATTTAAGTATATTTAATATTCCACTTCACGCATGACCCTCCGCTCGCTTCGGGGGCGCAACCAAACAAAACTAACCCAAACTAACCCAAGGCATGCCGGAAATAAAAAAGATTAAATTTGTCAGTCCAAAATGCAAATAAGTTTGGGTTAGGTTTGTTTGGTTACGCTCCCGGAGCGAGCGGAGGGCCATGTATGAAGTGAAATATTTGACGAATATATACATACAAAGGAATAGTGTAATCGAATGAGTGTCTCTTTTATTCCGATGAATGAATGCAAAAGCACATTGAACAATCATCCAAGCAGCCACGTTTGCCATACGGCGGGCAATGATATCATTATGGCAGGATCGACCATCCCTTCATCTTCATTCAATCGGACTACTGGGGGTCTCGGTCAACTGCAATATGTCCTGGCATGACCACGTTGCTAACGTCGCAAAATCAGCCTCCCAGAAGCTTGGTACGCTATTTCGCAACAAAAAATTTATACACCGCAGCAGTTGATCTTGCTTTACAAAGCGCAAGTAAGACCGTGCTTAGAATATTGCTCACACATCTGGGGTGCCACGCCAGAGCACACCCTAAAGCTACTGGATTCCGTTCGGAAGAGAGTTGTGCGTCTCGTCGGTGACCCGGAGTTGACCCGGAATCTGTATAGTCTGAAACACCGCAAACATGTGACCGAGAAATCCCTGTTTTACAGATACTTTTACGGCAGATGTTCCCAGGATTTGGCCCGCCTTATCCCGCCCCTGACAACGCCTGTCAGACAGTCATGATAGACGGCAAGAGCGCACCGGTTCGTCGTACAACTGGAAACACCTAGAACATCGCTTTACAAGAACTCCTTTGTCTAGCGCACTGCATCACTGTGGAATTCACTCCCAGGACGCATATTCGGATGTAACAAGCAAGATGTTCATTCGACTATGCCGAACGTTTCATCATATGTGACATGCACGATAGCATTTAGTCGGATGTCGTGACTGTTACATAGAATCAACAAATAAGTCTTCAATTATTTAAACACTTCACGCATGGCCCTCCGCTCGCTTCACTCTCTATCCGGGGGCTCAACAAATAGAAACTAACCAGGTGCTAACCAAAACTAACCCAACATTTTTATTTTATTTTTTTATTTTGGATTAGTTTTGGTTAGTTTCTGTTTGTTGAGCCCCCGTAGCGAGCGAAGCGAGCGGAGGGCCTTGCATGAAGTGTTAAAATAATTGAAGACTTATTTGTTGATTCTATGTAACAGTCACGACATCTGACTAAATGCTATCGTGCACGTCACATATGAAGAAACGATCGGCATTGCCGAATGGACACTTGCCTGTTACATGCGAATATGCTCCCAAACTAACTATTCAAGAACCGTGTCAATCAACATCTTCGCACACACACCGCTCGTCGAGCAATATAGGATGTGCTACTGCCATAAAAAAGTCATTCACCTAAATAAAAAAAGAGTAGACACACTTATAGCACAGCTTATTCACTACAAGCTAGTCAACTCTATCGAAATCGGAAAGTTGGAGTGTCGGGCACTGCGCCCTGAGCGGTTCACTTCCACAGTTGAATTTAAAATGAATTTTTGCTTCAAAATACATGACAAATTCGTCCGAAGCCTCGGCTATCGCCCTGAGAGGTTCGGAAATTTCGGATTTTTATACAATTGTGCGTTTTAAAATCGTTTTTAAACGGATTTTAGACGATAAAATAGTTATTTATGCAACAAGTGTGTAAAGTGAACCTTTTTTTATGAATGGGAATATTGATAAAAAAATTTAATTGCAATTGAATAAAAAAAAGGGTACTTTACACATGAGTAGCATAAAAAAAAATTTCTACTACCGAAAAATATATGAAAAACAAAAATATTATTAAATTACTTTACGCACTAGTGCGTAAAATAAATTATTTTACACACTGGTGCGTAAAATACATTATTTTACGCATTGCCCTAGATGTCAAAAAATATGTCAGATTAACTTTACGCACTAGTGCGTAAAATAACTTATTTTACGCACTGCATTTTAGGAAAGCCTATTTTATGTATCTTAGAGAGTGCGTAAAGTGAGTACTTTACGCACGGTAGTAGAAAAAGCATATTTTAAATTAAACGAACTGTCAAAAGTATTGTAATATTTCACTATACTTTTTGTCAATAAAAGTCATTTACTATTATTATTATTATTATTCAGATGCCCAGGGGTTTAAAACAATATTAAGTCATGACCCTCTTCTAAAATTTGCAAAACTTGGTTATCGACTTTCCCAAATCAAAGGATGCCGCCACAAGATGACTAGCTGGAAGTGAATAAGCTGCGCTTATAGCGCACCATTTTTCTAATGAATTTTGCTAACGAAACTACAGTAAACGTCTGGCAACAGTGTGCCTTCTTAAAAATCTTTGTTTTGGCTATTGTGACAGTTGACAGTAAAAAGGAGGATGGATATTTACAAGTTAGTAAAATTTAATTTTGTTTAATGGGGCTATGGCTATGAGTTGCTTTAAATTAGGACCGGAACAAAACGGAGGTCTCTCGTTCGACGCAAATGTATCCTAGTTAATATTTTCACCCGACAATTGATTTTCAGATGTGTTTTGTCTATATTTCTAGTGCTTTTGTGAAGTGGTGCTGAAAATTTGTGTCAAAACTCGAACTTTGAGGGCATTTTTTCGGTTCAAATGTAGCGGATCTTCCGACTTTTTTGGCTTAAACTACTATATATAGGACACCCCTTTTCTAGTGAAAAAAGAGAATTTGCAAAATCGACAAAACCTATATATCACCAGACCCTACAAACCAAATAATATAAATAACCACACAGTTCGGCATCGGCAATTTCCACGCCAATGGCTAAAGCAAGTCGCTGCCGAAATTTTAAAATATGTAAAAAAAATTAGGTGTTGGTCTAGGGTCAAAGTGTATTTAATATATCCTGCGACCAATCACGAAACGGCCTCCCCGCTAAAAATCAAGTAAACGTCGCACTGCTTGAAGGCGTATAAAATATAAATATTATAGTATACTTCTTCCGTATTCCGTATTTCCCTGTGTAAATAAAATAGTAAATAATAGAAGACACTAGTATTACGGAAAATAGCAAAATTAAGTATTCAAGTAGGAAATATAAATATGTAAATTCACTATAGGAAACTAGACAGAAAATAAATTCGGATTATCGGGAAAAAAATGTGGCAGCATCTAAATATGCGAGGACATTTTTTGCCCGCATTCTTTCCATGCAGGTTCTTTCATTTGGCAAACAATACTTTGCTCTGATAGAGTCTCGCCTTCGCTATGCTATCTGTTTTTGAGGGTAATTCCAGTAATTAATTAATTAATTCAGAAACGTGCCTTGAGATGTTTATGTGGGGTTGGATCTCGTGATTCTTGTCGCATCCTATTTCCTACTCTAACAGGTATTTATATCGAGGAAATTGCCCGTATCATATTTAAAAATAAACATAAATTTACTACTGAACATCCACGATACAGAACACGTCAAACAGGTAATTTAAATCTGCCCATCCCTACATCTGCCCTAACTAAAAATCTGTTTTTATAGGGGCATTAAAATCTTTGATCACCTGCCACAGGCAATCAGGGGAGCATCTATCCCGAAATAATTTAATCGTTACTTGCGAATGTTCTTGGTTGAAGGAGCCTATTATTCACTGTCTGAGTTTTATTGTAATGTATTTTGATTTTGGGACAGAGGAGTAATGATAGAAAATGTATATACGGTCTTATTTCTATTTGAGGTTGATCAGCAGTGGACCACAGAGCAACTTAAAAAGGATCAGCAGATTTCTCTCTCGTTATATTTTTTCGATGGTGATTATTGTGAAAATCGCCTGTATTATTTAAAAAAACACATCAGCTCAATCATCCCTCAAACTGAAAATATGAAATGAATCTAAAAGAAACTTTGTATACGTAATTTACAAAATTAACCCTGTATCCACGTGTCTACATAATAAAATATTACCTATTACATTGATTTTTTTATTTCGCTGATGGCTCTTTAAAAATAATTAACAGTCTAGTTAATAGTTTTGTAATCAATTGCGGCTAAAACATGCAATTATTTTTAAATACATATATTTTGTACGTATTTTTTTTAATGTTATTTCTAACATCAATTTACAAATTAAACATTTTGTTTAAATTCAAAGTGCATATTTAATTGTTGGTTTTAAAACATACGTAGTAATGGTACCTACTAAAAAAGTCAATACGAAACTTAATTAATTTGTTTGCGCTTAAGATAAATGGTCATAAACAACTTCCTTGAAAATGGTTTTTATACCTTCCGGGTATCTCTAAAATTATTCCCAAACTTTAAGAGCTAATGATTTGACACCGTAAAAACAATGATAGGCAGTTATACAAAACAGTCGATAGATTCGACAAAAGTGTTCTAATTAAACTCAATTTTTTATTTTCGTTTTTAATAATTACTCTAATTTTTAAGAAGGCGAATTGCTCTATGGTATTGTAATAAAAATATTCAAGATTTTTTTTATTTCTATTAAAGATAAACATTTCTCTGCGCAGTGGGTAATGGTGCGCACCAAGATATTTCAAATTTTCCGCAGCGATTTTTCAAGTGATTTTTGTTAATTTTCGTTTGAAATTAAATATCTGCTTACACTGTCGTATTTTGTGAATATTTTGACACATTTGAATGATAAATAAATAAATGGTTTTTGTCATGTGACGAATTTATAAAAAAAATAAACGCAGGGGGGGGGGGGGAATTAGATGTTGTAGCAACAGTAAGTTTTATTATTATTTCCAGATGCCTAGACACTACACACGCAAGATTACCATCTTGTCTTATACCCATGAAACTTTGCAAAATGCTCTGGATACTATAAGAAATGAAGGAAGACAAATTAGGGACGTAGGAAGATCTGAAGCTGTCAGAAAATGATCCGAAGCTACTCCGATTGGGCTAGATTGAATAAGACTGTGTTCTCAAACGAAGTAGAGTATGAGTTAAAAGAATACGTTTTGCTACTTTCAAAATTATTTTTTGGGTTGACACCTGATGGGCTAAGAAGGCTAGCATTTCGGTATGCAGAGCAACATAATATCGTTCATAACTTTAATCAAGAAAAGGAAGCAGCTGGAAAAGCATGGCTTTATGGGTTTTTAAAAAGATTTCCTGAGATAACACTAAGACAACCTGAGGGTACGAATTTAAATCAGATTTCGTCCCTTAATAAAGAAGCTGTAAAATTATTTTACTCTAATCTGGATATTGTTATGCAGAAGTTTAAATATGAACCAAACAGAATATTCAACATGGATGAAACAGGTATTACAATTGTTCAAGCCAAATATCCAAAGGCGCAAAGGGGACAAAAAAGTCGGTTCCACTATAGCCGCTGAAAGAGAATGAACTATAACTGGCGTTTTCTGTATGAGTGCTTCAGGAAATTACATCCCCCCGATGCTTATATATCCCAGAAAAAGAATGCCAGCTACTCTTCAGAAAAACGGACCCCTTGATGCTTTCTATAAATGTTCCAAAAATGGCTGGATTAACTCTGGATTATTTGTTGAGTGGTTATCTCATTTCGCGAAATATGCAAAGCCTACTGCATCTGACCCCATCCTTTTGGTTGTAGATAACCACTCAAGCCATATTTCCATTTCGGCTTATAATTTTTGCAAGGAAAACTATATTCATATGGTGTCTCTTCCTCCCCACACCTCAGGCCATCTTCAGCCATTAGATTTGATATTTTTTAGTACACTTAAGAACTCTCTCTATAGAGAATACGAATTGTACTTATCCTCCTCTGGTCATCAAAAAATAACAGAATATGACATCGCTGAATTATTAAATAAAGCATTTGCGAAGGTTGCCACCATGGAGAAAGCCGCATCAGCGTTTCGTATTTCAGGGATTTATCCATTCTTCTTCTTTCGGTGCCGTCTTCTACCGAAGGTTGGCGACCAGCATGTAATAGGTTTCTCTGTTCTGCGCCGCATCAAGTATAGTTGACGCTTCTGGTATTTAGAACCATTCACGCAAGTTTTTCATCCGGGATTGTTTCTTTCTGCCCAGTTCTCTCCTTCCTTCGATCTTTCCCTCCATGATAAGTTGCAATAGACCATACTTGTCATTACGAAACACATGACCCAGGTAGGATGCTTTTCTTTTCTTGGTATTTGCAAGTAATTCCAGATCTTTATTCATTCTTCTCAATACCTCAGTCCATGGTATTCTTAGTATGCACAGCCCCATTTCAAAAGCCTCTAATTTTCTCATTGTTATTAGTTTTAATATCCACCCTTTAACGCCATAAAGTAACGTAGAGAGCACGTAACACTTCGTGGCTCTCCATCGGATACCAATGCTTAGGTTGCAATTAGTCAAGAGTTTTCTCATTTTTATAAATGTTGAATTTGCAATTTCAATTCTGATCTTAATCTCCAAATCATGGTTCCATTCATCATTTAATGTGTAAATATTTGTAGCGGTGTACTCACTCTGGATTCGGTTCCTATTTGTAGATCGATATTTTGGGTATTCCTTCTACTAATCACCATAAATTTGGTTTTCTTTCTGTTGATCTTAAGTCCAAATTGGTTGCTTATTATAGTTACTCTATTGAGCATCCGCCAGCAATACAGTATCATCTGCATGGCGGAAGTTACTGGTTGGCACGCCATTAATTTTCATGCCTTTATTGTGTTCTTCCAGTGCCTCTGCAAAGATTTTCTCAGAGTATGCATTGAACATCAGTGGTGAAAGCATGCAACCCTGTCTAACTCCCTACAATGTCTTGACCCGTCATGTCTTCATGCTTAATATTTGCTGTTTGATTCCAGTAAAGATTTTTTATAATCTAAATGTTCTTGGTATCAATTCCTGAAAGTTGTAATAGTTTTATAAGTTTGTCGTGTTTGACGGTGTCAAACACTTTCTCATAGTCGATAAAACAGACATAGATATCTTTTTGTTGGTCAAGACATTTTTGGACCAAGACCTGCATCGCGAAGAGGGGTCTCTTATTCCATACCCACATCTAAATCTGAACTGTGTGCTACCTAGACGTTGCTCTAATTTTGTTCTAATTCTAGCATAAATAATTCCCAAGAACATCTTTAGTGTCATGCTTATAAGGCGATATTCACTGTACTTTTTGGAGTTGGGCTCTTTGGGGAGTGTTATAAATGTAGACTTTAACCAGTTCAATGGAATTTGACCCGTATCGTAAATTTTATTAAAGAGACCCAACATGGTGTTCAGGTTGTTCTCATCGAAAACTTTCAAAAATTCGACTGGTACTTCATCGCATCCTATTGCTTTTCCTTCGTTTGTATGTTCTAGGGCTCTTATTACCTCACTTTTCAATATCTTTGGTCCTTCCAAGTCAAGAGTATTTGTTACCTGACGATACTCGGTAAACAAGTTTTTGATGTAAGTTTCCCATATACCTATCTAACTGTTCTTTCCATTATCCATTAGATCCAGATAAATTTAATGAGGATAATTTTGTGCCTAATCAAGCAACTAATTTCACCATAGACGATTCTGACAAACATGGTCCTAACTTACCCGATGCAGCCGATGCTGGAACAAAAGCTAACGTGTCATAGCCCGGTACTGGGCCACATTCTTTGGTTGATTACGATAATCCTCAGCCAAGTACATCTAATACCAACCCATGACTCATATACCAACAAAAAAAGTTACCAAAGCAGTTAAAAGGAACAGTCAGAAGAAACAATGTTCTGAAATCCTCAAAAGCACACCTGTTAAGGAAGAATTAGAAATAGCTCAAGAAAAGATTAAGGGAAGAAAACCTAAAGGAGAAGGGAAGAGAAAAACACTTAAAAACTGCAAGAAGATGTTTTGAGGAAGTCACAGGCTATAAAGATTTATAGATATTATTTTTGCATATAGCAGACACTATAAGATAAGAAGCACAGGCACTGTCAGTATTCCAAGATCCATAAAATAAGCTCTGCATGATTCCCGAAAAGAAAGCTAATTACAGATTTTTGTTGTTGAAAGCATCTGTGGAATTTCCCCAGAATAATATTCCATAAAGTAGGAATATTCCCATGTATGCAGTTCGTAGAATTTCTATAAATATTTTGATAACTTAAAATTAATTAAAAAAGTCATGCTGGCAAGCTTTAATGAAAGTTTTTCTATGTGCTGTTTAAAATCTAGCTCTTTATCTAAATGAAGACCAAGAAATTTAATGTAATCCTGAGATGTGTCAGTAATATTACAAGATTTTAAAGAAAGTTGTGTTGTAAAAGTCTTTTCCATATTTAATAGCAGAGAGTTTGCATCAAGCCAGTTTTTAGCAATCTGTAGTTCCTCGGTTACCATATACCTGAGGAGGTTTCAAGATCCACATGAGGTACATAGAATGTTGTATCATCCGCATACTGGCTAGTTTTTGCTAATTGTAATTGGAGAGGCAAGTCATTAGAATAATTTAAGAATAATAATGGGCCTAAAATTGAATCCTGCGATATTCCCATTTCAACCTCCAAGACATCAGATCTTACTTCATTCTTTTCTAGAAGTTAAAAGCGTTTAGAGATATATGAATGTATAAATTGATATGAATTACCCCTTAATCCATAAAGAGTTAATTTTTGTAGGTCACATAGTCAAAAGTCTTTGAAAGGTCGCAGAAAGATGCTGTTAGCACTTCTTCCCTCTCAAATGCCTTCACCATATCTTCAATCAACTGCTTTATTGCGTCGGCCGTGGAAAGACCTTTTCTAAAACCATATTGTGTGGTTGAGAGTAAATGATATGCTGTTACTATTTTTATAAATGCAAGCTCAATGATCTTAGATAGGACTGGGACAACTCATATTGGTCGATAATTATGTGCATTATCAATGTCTCCTTTTTTAAAAATTGGACAGACCTTTGAGGTTTTAAGTTTAGAGGGGAAGTCACCATAAGCAAAACCGGGATAGGTAATTGTGCGCAAATGCAATTTTCTACTTTTTTGCTTGCCATGCCTGAATAATAACATTTTCTCCAAATATTATTATACATATTATATGTAAAATAGGTGGTGTATCTCTATCATTTATCTATCATAGTCTCACCACAAATCAAATTTCCGCTTAAGTGCGCACCATTACCCAACTCTCCTTTGTTGCTCTATAAACATTTCTCGACGTTTTGGTTTAATATATCCATCCTCAGGAGCTTTTCAATGGCCTGATATACTGCATGCCTCTCTCTAGCTGAGAGTGGTTAAATAAATGAACAATTTTACATATCCATTCTTTGTAGAAAAAAAGTAGAAGTTTAATTAACTACCTGAATCTAAAACTACACCCTAATAATAACCATCTAACCCCTTTCGTAAGTGTTCAGATTTTTTCTAAACAATTTGAAGCATTCCGCAAGCAGGTTTGTAACCTAGTCAATGTCATTTATTTCGGGTTAAACATTTGTATCGTTTGCATATGCATAATTTAAGAATCAGATAGTTTATCCAAACTGATCTTTGAATATATATACTTTTCTTATCGAAACCCTGTATTTATAAATTTAACGCGCATTTAAATGTCTACGAGGACGAAGACTCGTATACACCGGTGCTAAAGTGCATCTTTTTAGTACAATGGTTAATTTTGAACTAAGTAACATAGATATAAATAGATTTATATGCTAATTAACTGCTTTTTTCATGAAAATTTGCGATGTTCCAAATGGAAATTTAACGTAACATACTGTTGTTTTCCTCATCAAAACGATGATCTAATTAAAGGGTACGCTCCAAAAAGTATCAATTGAGTGCCAATTTGGTAATTTCCGTAATGGATGTATAACATTGGAAATACGAAATGGAACAGAAAACAAGGCCCGTAATTGGCATAATCAATTATTATCAATAAATTAGACCTAATAATATATGTCAGTTAACTTGAACTTGAAAGACGTCAGAATACACAGTTTACTTAGCAGGTGGCATAATTGAGAGCAGCCCTGTTAAATAGAATTTAGTTTTTATTACGCATGCATCATAATCACCGATTATCGCACGCTGCAGCGTGCTTAAAATGATGTTTATGATGCGCCTACTTTTTTAAAGGTTGCTATAGAAACATTTGATCATGTCAAATGTGACAGATTAATATATTCGTCAATATATCCCTTAAGTTTAATATTTAAAACATTTTTTAGATTATGATGCATTCGTAATAAAAAATAGCGTATGATATACGTGTATAAGAGGCCTTTAAAGCCCTTGCGACTTACAAAACACTCCGCTGCGCGTCGTGTTTTGAAATATGTCGCGCGTGCTTTAAAGGCTCTCTTATACACTTATATCATAATATACTATTATACTTGATTTTGATCTAACCAAGTGCAATTACGGAAAAATTACGTTGTAAATCGCCCTTAATAATAATAATAATAAGTCACCAGTTGGCAACTGCAAATATTACGCACCTTTAGACATCGTCACAACAAATATAACACATTTTGTGACTTCGCTTAATACAAGATCCCTGGATAAGAAAAATGGATGAAACGAGTTTTTTTCTAAATCACAAAAAGGTTGTGTCCATAAAGTTAGCCCCGCCATTAGGATTTTTCTAGAACATTCCAGTTGCGCTACTTGTGCTGCGTTCAAAAGCTTTGAAAATTCCCGGATTCTTTTTTGCGGGTCAGCACCGCATATATTTTTTTCAATCTTCTTTTATTGAGCTATTTATTTTGTGTTGACTTATGCCGCATAACTTTCTTTTCTTTATTTGTAAAATTACATATTACTTTCAAAAATATACCTCATTTCATTGATTATATCACAATTAATAATCGGTACTGTAACGCAGTTAAAACATTCCCGGGCACTGATATTTGATCCGACCATGATCTGCTACTAGGAGTTCGTTGAAAAAGGTAAAGCAGCCTAAGCAATCCTTCAAATTAGATATTGATCACCTCCAAGTAAACCAGAAAACAATAGCAAGTGTTATGGAAAGAAAATTTGAAGAAGCGGAACAGTAAATTCAACATTGAAGACCATTGGAATCAGGTCAAAATGACCACAACCTCTGGGATGAAAAAAAAACAATCCGAAAACGCAGCTAATACCGAAATACGAAGGAAAATACGGGCCGCAAAAGAGCACGCCTCTTTTGCGGCCCGTATTTGAATAATATGTACTCATTCTAAAGGATAAAGATAAGCTGAAGAGGTGAAAGGAGTACAATAAACGACAAAATGTTCCAGAAAATACAAATGGCCCTAAGCATTGTAGTCCGGAGATCATTACTGTGGCTGAAGCTCATGCTAGCGCCGATGAGCAAATCGGGAAACTAGCTAAAAATCCCAAAAATATTAAAATGAAGTTTCCTGACGAAAACACTGAGATACAGTTGGCAACGCCGGAGCACCAAGTCTCAAAACATCAACAAACCAAAACATACAAACCTAAAAGTGCTGATGAAAATTTGGGAAAATTCCGAAATTCTTCTACAAGTAATAATTTAGAAGAGCATGTACCCGATTCTGAGGAATTGATAATTGCAAGGAGTAGAAGAAGAAAAAAATTGGAACTAAAAAATCGCCCAGCACCGGAGAAAGGAAGCAAAAATGGCTGAACATTATAAATGGCTTTTTGTATCTGGCTTTGACCCAGAGACAGAGACAGCTCACATTTTAAAATATATCAAGGACAATGGATTCCAGCAAAAATGTATATGTGAGAAAATGAAAAACAAAAATAAACTAAGGGTGCAGAGGATCAATAGGAGAGCATATTGGGACTGGTTTGTTTTGGCCAGAAGGGGCCTTTATAAATCATTTTATGAATCTTCAAAGCCGTCGAACAACAAAGTGTCAATCAGCCAGAGGTCATCGATGGGGCAACATTAAAACTTCTTCAATACAATGTTACATCCTTACGGAATAAAACCAATGAACTAGAGTTAATCTTAAACTCAAATAACATTGATATTGTCTGGATCAGTGAACACAGCATGGTAGAAGAAGAAATCCCGATATAAGCTCAGCAGCCAATTTAGTAGACAAAACTTTATTAGAGGAGGAGTCGCAATATTTACAAAATCTACAATAGAAACCGTCACTGACTTAGATATTATCTCACATTTGTCAGTTGAAAAAGACTTGGAAATCTGTTGTATATATTTAAATGATTTTAAACACTTTGTATTGTCAATTTAGAGATCTCCATCTGGAAATTTTAAAAAATGTTTGTATATTTTGGAGAAAGTGTAAGATGTAAGTAAAAAAAATAATCTTGGCAGGTGATTTTAATGTTCATTTAGGTTCAAATAGTGTAGAGGACATCAGGCTAAAATACTTCTTAATTTCTTTCGGTTTTAGGCAGATGATTTTATGCGAAACAAGAGGCCGAAATTGTATAGATAATTATATTACTACATTTTGCAGAACAACACAGCACAGTTGAGAGTACAGATTTTTACCTTTCTGACAACCTGGCTCAGGAGATAGGCATATATGGTCTAAATACTTCTGTGTGTTCCTCTGAAAGTAGAGTGACTTGTCGACCGATACATCATAAAGGTATGATAGGTTTTCATGCAGCAATTGCTAAGGTATCATGGGATTTTATTGATGTTGGGTCGCTTAATTTGGAAGAAAAGACCACTATGTTCTTGAATCAAATCTGTAACTGCTTCAAAGGTGCATTTCCTGAAAAAACGCTTATTAACAGATTAAAGAACAATTTAGAACCACAACAAACCGGTTGGTTTAACTCAAATCTTATAGAACTTAGGAAAATAGTGAATGAACTGAATGCTTTTTATAAAGTTATGCCAACCCCACACTTATTGAGGCGGCGGAATGATGCGAGACAAGAGTATAGAAAACAAATTAGATTATCAAAAATAGCACACAACGATAACTTAATAAAGATGTGAAGTAATCCTTCTAAGACTGCATGGTTCATCATCAATCAAAATCGATCAACAAATAAAAATACAACAAATACCACAATTTCTCCCGAACATTTTAATAAATACTGCCCATGAATTACTGAAAAATCTAAATAGGTGTCCAAACCAAAACATAAAAGAGCTGAGAG
>JAEQML010069637.1:0-17341 GCA_016904865.1 Pissodes strobi | reverse complement strand
ACTGGAAAGCTGCCTTGAAGAAATCATGGAATCCGTGTCTAAGAAGGTTCTTATACATAAATAGATATACATTGCACAAAAATTCACGTCTTTTATTAGCCTATAGGATAGTATTTACCTACATGAAATAAAAAATATAAATTAATGGTGTTTTTTGCAATTTTTCAAGAATTACTGCAGTTTCTCGGTGTTTCAAGACTCTTTTGCAAGACAAACATACAATGTACAAAAAATGTTAGGAGAGATAAATTATAGATAGTTTTCTACTCCCTATTTTACTATAGAATCGCTTTTTGCATAAGTAGCTTGCTTTGCTAGTTATAAGGTGAAAACCACTAAAAAACATTATTTTTAGTGGATTTTTGAAGATTTCTCATACTTGCGGGGAAAATTTTTGTTGGACAACTTCAGAATCGTGTTCGGCACTCCAACACTAAAATCTAAAAAAAATTACACTGAAACTCTCCACTTTAAACTACCGTTTTACTGAACTGTTTTCATTTTCACCTCTCATTTTATTGATAATTTTTTGTGATTTTCTCCATTCAGTTTTAAATAGGGTCTAATGAACTTGTCGATGAGTGACCTGTAAAATCTAAAAGTTCTTCTTCTTGTATCCCGCTTTTCAATTGTTCTAAAATTGCAGAAACACGAGAAGGGTTGATATATTCTTTTTATTTTAAATGTCCAAACCGACATTTTTTGCAGTGCTTTTTATCCATTTTGCAAATGTATTTTTTCCAAAGCTTTTGTTCCAATTTTTGCTTATTGGCCAATTGAAGTTTGAAGTAAGGAAAAACCTGTCACACTCCATAAGATGATTTAATTTTTCCATATATTTTTAAAAAAGTCGAATTGAGCAGGCATCTGGATTTTTTTAGTTAGAATCGGTACATTTTTTCTTCCTCATTGAGGCTTATATTCGATTCTTCTAGTATCGTTACCAAAATTATCATATTCGATCTGAAAATAAGTAGTAATGCACTTTACTGTAGCGTTGCAAATGTTACAAAATCCAGTAGTGCGATTTTTACCTTTTACTGGTCGATTTTTGTATTGCCGATACTCTCGCTACCTTACGTCTCGCTGCCTTACTTCCGCTGTTCCGAGTCGCTCGAAAGATGAATTCGTTTGGAGCGTCCTCTTGACAGATGTGGTATATAGGCGTTTTTAGGGGATTTGATGGGTCTTCTTCCCTGCACGCTTCCAGCGTGTAGGAGCTAAGTAAACGACCAGGCTAGAGTATCTGGAATTATCGTAGTTACTTTCGACGATAAGGTCTAATTACCGCCTGATTTCGTCGCGAGTTTAATTTGCAAATATACTGCTGTGTGCTGTCTGAATTCAATACGTTCTATTGGGTCTTGATTTACCGTCAGTTAAAAGAGACATTACCTTTCCATTGTATGTAATGCAATCCATTATTACGGTTGAATTACCTATTACCTTTATCGGCTGGAAGAATTTTGATAGTGTTAACCCTTTGAAGTGATTATAATACTTTTAAGAGTTTTAGGTGCAACCCACTAAACCTGCTGTAGTAGGTAGTAAGACGAGTAGATCGTAAAAAGTACATTCATGATCATATAACGTTCCCAGATTTAGGATAATATTCTTCATCGTGACGCTTATGAGTAAATAAATAATAGAATATAAAATTTATAAAAATAGATCCTTATGGAAAATCTAATATATATGTGGTAAAGCTTCCTTGTTAATAAGATGCAATTCAATGAAAATGCCATGCAGCTGATTATTTTATATAAGAAAAATTACAGTAAAGTCGACGAGTTACAAACGCAATTAAATATTGTATCTTCAAAACCTTTATTTGAAGTACACTAATCATCAAAAGGTAGTAGGAACAGATACATAGAGCTGTGGTTTACAGTTTGCCTTTATAACTATCACTCAAGTTTAGTAGGTACCTTAATTATTATTAATGCTGATCCTGTTTAAAACGATATTTGCACAGAGAGGACGCCGGCCGTTGTGCCTAAAGGTCAACAGCAAAAGCAAATGCTGCCAAACTAGAAATACATATTTTCAGTGTGATGTTCGAATCGATAGAAAGCTGACTTGAATTGATGCCGATGTCGGTCAGCTTTGTCATTTACATGTGACGTCTACGGCCTGCGCTTCTGTTCAGAGAACTGCATATCTGTTTTTTTAATCTGTTTTTGATTTGGCGGCTATTCAGAAAGGATAGCATTTTTTTTTTGAATTTGCGAAGCTATTATAAATGTCATGGATAATTACTAGATCTATTTATGCAGGAAAAGTCAGAAAAGCTAGAGTTTAATTTTATTGTATGGCTTTAAATAGGCTATGCAATTTTATTTCAGGTTTCCTTTAAATCTAAGTTAATATACAGGTAACATTAATATATTTGGTTATATCTAAGAATATACTTCTAATAAGATAGGTGCTAACCCAAAGTATTATCCGGTTTTCCTTGAAATGACAGTTTAATTTTTGGAATGGAGGGTATGTTTTGAATTTTTATAACGTATTCTAGCAACAGAAGAGCCTATAGTAAGTAAAAATAAATAACTAAAAAAAAATGAGAAAAAGGCATTCATGATCATACAACGTTCCCAGATTTCGAATAATATTTTTTAATGACTTCCAACGATATTAATTCATACAAAGGCTTCTCGGTCATCTGAATACTTATTAGTGATCATCTTCATTTACAACGAGGTACGTTACCTAATGGTTTCGTGTGAGGTATAAAAACTTTGATTTATTTTTATGCTTTTAACACTCTTCTGATGCAGTTTTCTCATTGATTTTATTAAATGTTGATATTTATATAATTTTAGAATACATGGCTTTTTTATGATTTCATTTACAGCTTGAATGATGTCACCTTTTCCCATGATTTGTTTGGAATTTGCTTCAGTTGTCCAGAATGATACAATGTCTTATCCATAATGATTAGCATTGCAAATGAAATGTTTTTAAATAGTATGAGCAATTAATTACCACATTCGCTACGATACTCGCCTACTGCTCATATCGTAACTCTCATGCTCGTGTCTTAATAGCCATTAAATGTGGGTTGCATACGCTATTTTTTATACGACCAGTCAATAATAAAAAATAATTTTTATTTTTTAAGTTTACTAGTAAATTATGCAACACTATTTGTTAATTGCTCAACAAATGTCAGGTTTTGCTCATCCGATTCAACCATAATTATTAAAGGCGTGGATCTATGACATGACAGTCAGGTGAAGGCGCCACTGAGTTTTTAACTAGGAATATATCAATGATTTTTCCAGATTGAAATCTGGGCAGTAAATTTAGAAACATAACCTAGATGAAAATGAAAATTGACGTTAGCTTACTAAAATAAACATTTTGGATTCTAATTAAGCTGTTTATTTTAATATTAATAACTTTCACATACACTCCAAAGACAATTAATTCTATCTCAAATTAATTTGAGGTTATAGTATTGCCCATAAACCAATCAGATAGTCTCTATAATATTATCAGTCTATTAAATCAAAGCAAAATAAGTTATTAAGTTTTAATCAATATCCTTTAATATTAATACTGCCCAATTCTTACCTTGAAATAGTTCCAACCAAAAGATGAATTCTTAAAGGTCTGACTCAATGCAGTCATCCACGAACCACTATAAATTGGAAATATTTTACTAAACTATCTTTATTCTAAATAAAACCCATGGCAGCGATAATATCATTAGAGCAATCAACAGTTGCTAAAAATATACTAAATCGGTAAGATAGCCTGTGAAATTAATAAGTATATATAGCCGGTAAATATCTACAGGTATAAACGAAATGAGCTCAATTCAAAACTGGTAGCAAGGCAAAGTTACAAATTTGCAGTTATGTGAAACAAATTATTGCCATCCGGCTTACAGCCAATTACAGTAAATATAAATCAATCAATTATCATAACATTAGCAAAATGAATTATCTACTTGAGACAATATCAGATAGGATAATGAAGTAAACAAGTATCTCTAAAGCAAACATAAGAGACGGAAATAGGTATGATATACGATAATAGATAACCTGCAGCTGATTATCGGTAAGTTCGATAAGCGAAAATGGTAAGTTCAGTAAGCAAAAACGAGAAATACCAGCAACAGATACGATATCGAAAGCACACGACCTACAGTTGTATAAAAGTAAGTTTATTAATCACAATGATAAATATTGATAATAGTTACGATATATGTAAGCAGATGACCTACAGTCGTTTAACGGTAAATTCATTAAACCAAACGGGAAATAACGATAATGGAGATAATAAAATGCCATTAATTAAAAAAAGTAGATCCTGCTGGTATCTTGTACATTTGCAGACATGGAAAACATCGGCGCTTTCTGCGGAGCTACGTATCCACAATGTAAATCGTATTACCTCGACAAAAGGCCTCTATCGGGCTAAAGAGAACCGAGAGTTCTCTAGGTCGGCATAGAAAAGGCCGCTGACGGACGTTCAGCCCCAAGGGAGGAAATTCTGTCCCACAGAAGGACACGGACGGTCACGGAAGGTCGTTCGTCTCACAGAAGATCCCTAATTAAATTATAAATTATTTTCTCTATTCAATATAGATACACAAACTTGTTTTTATAGGAAGGGTCGCCACACTAGTCGTTAAATATCTTTATCAGTATCAGACAATATGGCGGATAATTTAAGAAACTACACCTTACCGTATGTTTGCATTTCATTTCACTACAAAATAAGACCTTAATTAGACCTGATGAGAATTTCACATATTGTAAGCCGGTCGTCTCTTACCTCCTAGACGCTTGAGCGTGTAGGAGAGAAGGCCAATCATCATCCTTCAACCGACTCGGAACAGCATTCATCGATACTGGTGGATTGTACTCAGAAGTAAGGTAGCGAAAGTATGGACAACACAAATCGACCGGTAAAAGGGAAAAATCGCACTATCATATTTTATAAACTGTTAAAATTGTTAACTTTTAAATATGTCATGATCATCGCTCTCTTTGATATTGACCGAATATTACATGTAAAAAAATAGTGGCTAACCCTAACTACCAAGACATAAATCCCGACTTTCAGAAAAATTTAATTCGCTGAGTAAACCTGGCATATGAACCGCCTAATGAGCAACTAGCACGTAAGGCGTACATCGAACGCTTAAGGCTGGTTTCAAACTTTAATTTTGTAGGCACTAATAAGTGTAAAAATTAAATATTATTAAAGCACAAGGAAAGGAGTTAGTAAACTTAACAAAAAATACCATAAACCACTTTAAAAGTTAGGTTGAGTAAATAGCTTTTATTTCTAACCTCCGAATGATTCCAAATTCAATAAGTTTATCTTTGAGATTGTATTATAAATATTGAGAATATTTTTTTCACAAAGCCTCCTACTCTACAGTGAAAAAGTTGAAAAGAATTAATTAGTAAGAAATAATTAATTACGCCCAAATATGTCTGGTTGGTTCTATGTCGACTTGGATTTTTATATGTTCGTATACAGGGTGAAACAAATTCGCTTCTCACTATTGGGATCTTGTAAACGGTAAGAGATACAGCAAAGTTTAAATTGAGGCAAAATTGCACGATTTAAAGGTCATTCATATGCCGTTGAGAAATTTCGAAAATTCCGACCACTTCCGGAGATATCCGTAATAAACCGAAAATCAGCTAATTTATTTTAATTTTTTCCTGACTTTATTTCAAGAGATAATATAAAATGAATTAAACATTATTATTGCCACTTTTTCTTCTTTATAAGATGGCAGTATCAAATTTTAAATCTGACGTTTCGTGTCCGGGCCCCCATCATCAACTTCATTTTTTTAAATACGGACCTGGATTTTTTATTTAATTTTTTAGAAGCCTCTGGTCTCCTTAAATCAATGATGTATAACACTTATCAATAAATCAACAAATCTAGATTTTTTCCGTATAATGTGTTCGACAGAGATGGGGCGATCATTTTTGAACTGATTTCACTTATGAGAATATTTGTTACCGCTATTGGACAAGTGTGATACATGGTTGGTTTTGGGGGACCAAAAGCTTCTAAAAAATTAAATAAAAAATCCAGGTCCGTATTTAAAAAAATGAAGTTGATGATGGGGGCCCGGACACGAAACGTCACATTTAAAACTTGATACTGCCATCTTATAAAGGAGAAAAAGTGGCAATCATAATGTTAAATTTATTTTATATTATCTCTTGAAATAGAGTCAGGAAAAAATAAAAATTAAATAGCTGTTTTTCGGTTTATTACGGATATGTCCGGAAGTAGTCGGAATTTTCTAAATTTCTAAACGGCATATTAATGACCCATAAATTGCGCAACGTTGCCCCAATTTAAACTTTGCTGTATCTCTTACCGTTTACGAGATCCCAATAGTGAGAAGCGAATTTGTTTCATCCTGTATAAAGGTGATTCATTGACAATAAATACGTGATATTTGCTGGCTTCTAGTGGAAACATTTTTCTATCAAAGAATTCCGCTGGAAAATATGAGAATAAAACAAGTATTTCCCTTTCATATTTAAAGTACAAAGTTATTTTTAATGCTTCATGTATTCCTTCGGTCGCAGTTCGTTACCAGCTACAAACTGCGGTTTATTGAAAATAGAAGTACAAACTTACTTAGAATATTCGCTGCGGTATATGGACTATTTTCCTTTATATCCTAGTTCCTCGCCACGTGGCGTTCGTCGCCTTCGTTTTCGCGAATATAAAATTGATCCAGAATATTCTAGCTTCTAATTAAATTTAACAATGACGCGAGGACCCCCCAAATAGAATTAGCTTGTGACAGGGTTGCCACCTTTTGTGTTTAAAAATCGGAACAGTCCTGGCGGAGCCTCCCATTTTCTTAACTGTAAAGTTGCCATAGGATTTTGAAACAATATTCTATGCCTTTCTGCCTTAAATTAAACAAAAGAAAATTACCATTCGAAAAGAGCATCAGATTACAATTTTTACTTGAAAAAAAATTATAAAACACATTAGTATAATGTTTTAATCTATGTTATATTACAATTATGTAATACAAAGTAGAAATAAGATTTTGGTAAAATAAAGTCATGTTAAAAACAAAATTAGTAACACAATCAATTAAATCTAAAACAACTAGAACAGAAACGTGCTAATATCTTAAAACAAATACTGAACTATTTAATTAATTTAACTGCGTATACTTGACGTAATCTAGCTAGATTTGTAAATACTAAACTACAAGAAATGCGGCACCGAAGATTTTGCATTTTTATTAATCGGGAAGTCCCTCAGATGTAATGCATTGCTGGAAATCGAAAATACATCTGTATTCCTGTTCGTGTTCAGTGGTGGCGCTGGCGATTTAAATTAGGTACAGTTTATTGTCAACTCTAAATTTTAATGTTTTGAAGCTATAAATAAGTATTTTTAAAATAATTTTTACAATTTTATAGTTTAATAAACTGATGGCAAAATTAATACATATCGGGACATTAGGGCTTTGCTTGGGGACGCGGAACTTTGGGCCAATGTTAGGACTGTCCCGACCAAATCGGGACGGATGGCAACTCTGCTTGTATTGCGTTTCTCGCGAATATGCGAAATATATTTATCTCTTGTTGTTCCTGAAAAGAGGGCAGGTGGCTACATCAACATGGGCTAGTAAAATTTTATCTGGCTCTTCACAACATATTATTCTATTTATAAAGATAATTATGTATTATGCACTTTGATTATAGTCATCGGGAATGCAATTAAACAACAAACACAGTTTTTCCTGTTGGTGTTACTACGAACGTGGTAGCTGGCCCCAATAAAAAATGCAATAAAGAGATTGCGGTATTAAAATGTTTCGGAACCACTGATCTAACTATAAGAGTCCTACTTAGGCGTGTTGATTTATCGCATGCCATAGCCTCCAGCAGATCAAAATTGATATGTGTTTGTGTGTGGAAATAATGTCCATTATTTATTGTATATTAATGCAACTAACCGGGAAATCCTTCGACGTTGCTAAAAATATAGATACACGGTAGTGGAGAATCGACCGACAACAAAAACACGAAATGGGACCTTGAAATAGGTTTTCCGTATTTTGATTTATTGAACTCCTCCGCTGCGGAATGAAGCTTTTATATCTGGAGTCAGAAATTATTCTTTATGGTCTATATCTAAACCTTAAGGATCTTTATTATGCAAGTATTGGAAATAAATCGTATTTGCATATATTTTTAATTAGAAAGTTGTATGTACCATGATGGAGTTATGGATTACACGTGTGTTATATAATAATAATTAGTGCCTTACAAATTACTTTCTAGTGGCTGAACAAATCAGACGCATCCGGCTTAATTAAGGTATTTTATGAATGATTTGTAACTGCGATAAATTCAAGAATACAAGTTCATTTGCATGGCAAGGTTAGCAAGAGTGGCCACCTCAATGGAAAAGACGGGAGCACTTGCACTAAGGTAAATAAATATAAGTTCATCAATTTGAATTTTTATTTCTGCAGAATTACAATTTATTTGATTTTCGCCTTTCGTAAAATCGGTCGTGACACATGAGATTTTTTTTTGTACATTTTGGTCAACGAAAAACGCCTGCCGAGGCCATATATTTTCATTAATGCAAACAAGTAATAAGCGGAAACTAATATTTTTTGCTTACCATCAGGAAATTAAATATTTAAATGTAACCAATTCATCTCGGATTTATAGCGTAATATTTACTGTAAAATGTACTGCATTATAATTTTTCATCACTTTTTATTATCCCCCATGATATTTTGTAAATACCGTATATTATTTTATGGCATTTAAGGATTATGTAAATTACATAAAAAAAATTATCAACAATGGGAAGTCCTAAAGATTAAAACGTACGGCATATGTTTCCCTGTATCCTTTTACACTTAAGGAAAGCAAAATGGCGATAATATTATAATTCTCATCATTTTATAAAAAATTAGAAATTTGTTGTAAGCACCAACTAAATTTCAATAAGCCGTGAAAAATATTTGACAAATTTACCCTCACTTGGATTATGAATTTTAACTTTTCCACAGTTTTCACATGCACCAACCAAAATGTAATGCATAAGACTCAAAGTTTTGTGTTCGCTTAGGACTACTTAAATTATACTATTTCAGGATGTAGGTATCATATTGTAATCTACTAAAATGCATAAGCTACTAAACAAATATCACCCTGTCGCAAGTTTGAACTTGAACTTGAAGATTGTTATATAGACATTAAAGGCAAACTATAAACAACACGAAGCAATCAACGGGAGCGACTTTCAACCTTATGCATGCAATGATCAATACTTTGTTTTATATAAATACGCTACTGAACCCTCAGTTCGGCAGACTTTAGTCTCACCTCCAGCTCCCAAGGTTAGTCACTTGACGACTGCCTCCTGGGTTCTATCCGCTCCTAAAGTTAGTCATACGACTGCTTTAGGTTCCATTCCTTTCCTACCCAACCTGGTACCGGTTAGTCACTTGACGACTGCTAGGGCCAGGGATTGCACAACCTCCATAGTAAAGTCTTGACAAGAAGTTTGTCAGAGTGTTGAGAAAGACAAGTGTCTAAATAGTCAGTTAAAAAGTTTAGTGAAATCTCATAATGCTCTTAAATAAAACCCAACCCTTAAGAAAAACTATAAATTATAAGACAGTAAACAAAGACCTATAAACGGTACCTCAAATCGAGAAAACATGCGCACCGTAGTAATGGGGTATAATAGAATCTCATTTTTTCTGACCAATAATTGTTGTTAAAGTTTTATCGTTAATACATTGTTATTGTTATAAACTAAACGTGCTTACTTTATCATCTCTTCTTACCCCACGTAACGCGATCCCGTTCTACCTCAGTTACCCCCCGGCACAACAAGGCGTGTCCTCATGAGTAGAACATCCAGTGGTAGATTAAAGGAAGCATTGAGACCCCGTCATTGTACTAATCGCGACGAGGCTCTTCTCTGAGAAGTTATTCTTTAAATAAACGCGCTACCCCCTAAGCTACTCGTGACAATATGACCCCAAAATTTTTTCGATTGGCTTGCGATCTATATGCCACTAACACAATCCATTTACACAATTTGAAGGTACAAAACTAAGACTACTTACTTAAAAAGACAAAGTCTGTCATTCATAATTTTCTAGAAAACTGCATCGTATACCACAGACTGTGACGTGCGTATTTATCAATGAAACTGTGGTACAGAAAGTGGCTAGTGGGTAAACAAACATAGGCGTAGCATTTTAATTTTTCGTAAATTGATTACGCAAATCTAAAATTGGGAATTTGTGGGTCGTTTATAGAGTTCGATTCTTAAATTAAATCTGGATATTGAAATATTGGGAAATTTGAGACCGAAAATTTTCAAGTTTGGAAACGAATTTTTTAGCACATAATTTAAATTTGATTGTCTTGAGTAGGTAGGAATGCTATTTAAATGTATTGAAAAGTCTTTATTAATATTTTTGAGGGATATTAAATTATAAAAGATTAAAAGTCTATAAAGTTCCATCACCATACCTCCAATTTTTTTTGTTCAGACTGGTTGGGTATCAAAACTGGTATGAAAAAAGGTATCCAGAATTTCGAACACCAAAACTCTGGCACGCGCAGCCACATAATTGACCTATGGAGAATGGAACGTATGGAAACCGGTTTAAATGACTAAAATAAATTGGAACTAACTGAAAGTAACCGACAGTTGTTTGAATGACTAACCAAAAGTAACAAAAAACTCAAAACGGGCTAAAACGTATAGGAACAAATTAAATATATGGAAGTAAGTTAAAATTAACCCAAATAAACTGAATTTTGCCGACTAACCAAAACCATTAAAATTGGTCATAATTAAGGTATCGGAACCGGTTCAAATGATTAAAATAAGTTGGAACTAACTCAAAGTAACCGAAAGTTGATTGAATGACTATAACCAAAACTAACTAAAAGAAGCAAAACGGGCTAAAACCTATCAGAACACATTAAAAATGTTAAAGCAAATTAAAACTAACCCAAATTAACCGAATTTTGCAGATTAACCAAAAGTAAACAAAAACGTTAAAATTGCTTATACCGTACCGGTACCGGATCAAAGGGCTCAAATATATTAAAACCAACTGACATTTATCGAATGTTGATTGAACAACTAACCCAAAACTAACCAAAAGCACTAAAAAGAGCTAGAACGTAACGAAACAGATTAAAAATATTAAAGTAAGTTGAAACTAACCCAAAATAACCGAATATTGGCGACTACCTAAATTGAATCAAAGACATTCAAATTGGTTATAATAACGTACCGGAATCGGTTCTAAAATAAATTGGAACTAACTGAGACTAACCGAATGTTGATTGAACGACTAACCAACACTAACTAAAAGCGCCAAAAAGAGCTAGAACGTATCGGAACAGATTAAAAATATTAAACTAAGTTGAAACTCACCCAAATTAACCGAATTTTGGCGACTAACTAAAATTAACCAAAAACTTTTAAACTCGTATTTAAATTACTTATAATAACGTGTCGGAACCAGTCCAAATTACTAAACTAAATTGGAACTAACTGAAAGTTCAAATTCAAATCCATATATTTCATAAGAGTCGTATTAAAACTATTGAAATTTGTCAAATCACTTAACTAGAAAGAAGAAAATATACTAGATAACAAAACATAAATATAAAAATCCCTAAAAATACTCAGACACAAAACTAACAACCTTAATACTAATTCAGATCTCGCGAGAAAAACTCAGACAGGGAGTAAAATGCATACTTTTTTAAAATTTTCTTTAATTTGACCTTAAAGGTAAGCAAGTTTAAGTCCTCCGTTTTTAAACTGCTCGGTAGGTGGTTATAAATTCTTACAGAAGTAATAAAAGGTCCACGATTCACTTGTGCTAAATTAAATGCTGGAATATACAGTTTGTCAGAATTTCTAGTTATATAATAGTTAATATCTCCATACGTTTTAAAGTTTTTTAAGTTTTTCTTGACATAACAGGCTGCCTCTAATATGACATATTAAATACGGTTAAAATGCCACTCTGAACAAAAATGTCTCTACAAGTCTCCTGTGGCCCCAAACCAAACATTGTGCGAATAATTCGTTTTTGAGCAACAAAAACACGAATAAGTAATCGAAAGTTGATTGAATGACTAACCAAAACTAACCAAAAGTGAATAAATGCACCAAACGGGCTAAAAGATATCAGAACAGATTAAAAATGAAATGTTAAAGTAAGTTAAAACTAACCCAAATTAACCCAATTTTGGCGACTAACCAAAACTAACCAAAAACATTAAAATTGCATATAAGGTACCGGAACCGGTTTAAATGACTAACCAAAAGCACCAAAACGAGCTAAAACGTACCGGAATAGGTTACAAAAATTAAAATAAGTTAAAACCAACTAAAACGAACCTAACCCAAACTAACCCAGACTAACCAAAAATCTTAAATTTGACTACAACGTATTGAAGTCAGTTCAAATAGCTAAAATAAATTTGAACTAACTGAAACTAACCGAAAGTTGTTTGAACGATTAACCGAAAATGTCTAAAAATAACCAAATGCACCCAAACGGGCTAAATCTAATCGGAACAGGTTAAAAATATTACAGTAATATTATAGCTAATTATATATTAATATATTTCCCTATCTACAAGTGGTGGGTAATTTTTTAGGCCTTCATATCTGCACCTTTCTTTCTTTATTTATTTTTTAATTATGATAATCTTTAATATTAATCTTAAAAATGCATTTCTTTAATTAAAAATATTATAAACACTCGTAAATATACAAAATATTTACTTTTTAAAACTCTGCTTTTAAAAACTATTTGAATTATAACACAAATCACATTTTTGCTTTTTTATTTATCATTTTCAATGTTCGCCCGGTTGCATCTTTGCGAAGGACTGTGAATTTTTATTAATTAAAAATTAAAGATATTGCAATACACCATAATACTAAATCAAACCGTTCATTTAGGATATTATATAGTAACATACTTTTATCGTAATAGATGTAAAATGTTTTTAGCATTCTAATGGCGTTAAAAATGTTCCAATAATTTAATGGAGTAGGACTACTATTGAAAAATCAAAATACTAATCACAGCAATAAAAAAACTCAAAAGAACAAAACAAAGCAAAGATAGAGATTAAGAAAATACTAGGTAAAATTATTTTGGAAAATTTTTGACAAGTTTTTAAGTATACAAAAGTGTATTCATTTCTAAATAAGACAGCTTTTGCAAGTAAACTTCTAACTCTTGGTTTCTGAGAAGATTCAAGCTTTCTAAGTTTCATAATGTATCCTGATTTTAAAATAATTTGTTAACACTAATTGTATTAATTCGGTTCCATGGCAATTTAACGGGACATCTTCATATATATTGGTCCTCAGACCAGTCCAGTAAAAGTAGATGGCAAGGTTTTAAAAGTATTTATAAGCAAATATACCATTCAGTTTTCAGAAGTGTGTTTATAATTCGCGCACAAGCGACTGGACTGGACTCGTCAGGCGGTAGGACTCGTGTCGACGAAAATATCAATTATGCTAGATTAGTTTCATTTTTGATTAGCAGATATAATAAACCTGTAAAGTGTTATTAGAAGCTAATTGTAATCTACTTGTACTTGACCTAGAAACACATGCATTATTATTGCTTTGTATGGTCCTCGAGGGACGGCAATGAAATGACATCTAATACTCACCAATGACACAAAAGTTTTGGAAAATTCCGACTTGTTTCCTTGCAAACTCTACAATGATGAACCATGATAAAGTATTAAACACTGATTTGCCTCAAAAAGTCTTACAAAGCACTAAAGAATACCACACGATAGTAATAGATTCAAAACATGCCTTTTTACTACGACTAATACGCTATGTTGTTATTCGGCCGGAAGCGGCCGAAAGTAGACGAGACGTAGCCGAAGTAGAGGAGGCAGCCACGCGGCATTGCCACTTTTATTTATAGAAATTCTTCGCATGCTTGATGACAATATTTAAAATTCTAAATTAGGTAATTACGTATGTTTTTCTTGTTAACTAACGTAGATTTAAATTAGGTATTTATAGAATGACAAATGTAACATGGTTCAATAAATTTAAAATAGTAAGTGCTATCTACAAACAAAATATACCTACTTGAAAGTTAAATTCACTGATTAATAAGGAAATCTGGCAAACATGCTCTTGTACCACAGTGTGTGTTAGAATGCGATCTAATTTGTGGTACATACAAAAAGTAAATAAATGTATCTTTATTATTTTATTTTATCTAATGTACAAAATATCGATTGAAGCGATAACACGTATGCTTGTTGTCCAGTCTGCCCTTTTGCAAAGCAAAAAAAAAAACATATTTACTTTCGCTTTAATATTGAGGTTTTAAAAATATATGGAGGAAAATCGTGTTTTTATGTTATTTCATGTGAATCGAGTCCTACTTATTGAGTTAAAGGGGTTATATTGGAAAACATCTACAAACACATGCAAGTTGCAAATAATATAGAATTTAAAATTACTATCAATATTTTATAGAAATCCCCATTAATATATGTATAGACACATACTACTTCTAAGTGTTCGTCCACATGCATACGTGATCACGGATATCCGTATACGTGAAACGCACATCTTGAATTTTGCCCATCCACATGGAACTTCCGTGATACGCATCCGTATGTGTTTTGACATGCGCATCGAGTTTTTTATTTGCATCAGTTTGAATTTAGTTTGCATTGTATCTGTCAGTTACTGCTGCTAGTTAGTTTTGTAAATTTTGCCTACCTTAGAAATGAATTCAGAAACCTCTCTTTTACTTACGACTGTTATGTGTAGGAATTTAAAGAGAAAAACTATGTGGGGAATATCCAATTACAAAAAAAATAAATTTGCATATGTAGCATATTTAGCAAAATTAACAAAGAAAGTTCTAGGCCCCATATTCAGGACAATATAGACAAGACCAATTTTTACTGAGGAAGCACGAAACCTTTATGGATGTGGAAATATATTGTCATCTGCAATGTTTTTCCATATTAATGACACTGTTATTAGCTATCAACCAATTTTTAAAACAGATATGTTCCAAATAGTTTTCACAAACAGGGTGAATAATCCAATAATCCAACCGCAGTATACACATTTATAGGAGATTCTTCCATTTTATATTAAGTATTTAGTGTCATTAATTTTATCAACTAAACATTAACTTGACATTATCATTAACTCTCTCTCATCACTCATCCGCAACCATCACACTCAAATGGATACGTATACCGAAAACGTTAAAATTAACCAACTTTCATCCGTTTTGACCTTGACGGGGAGTCAAGTCGCACTCCTGATACTTAATTGGATGTTGTTGGTCACGTGGGCACAACACCGATCTCCATATATGGATAAGCACAAAGCGATCCAAATCATACTGATTCATGCGCCTTCAGATGTAAACAAAAGAAGATAATTCTGAGACTGCGCAGTTTCAATTAGCAGGTTATCGATCGATTCCACGTGCTTCATCACCGCATGGCCGCGAACAAGCGACAGGTCCGGATTTTAAGAATTTGGAAAAATATTTTTGCCGTTGTATATATTACCAAAAATTTAAAAGCAAGTTGATAGATGATATATTTAACACAAAAATTGCAAGCCATTGGGTTTTAAAAGAAATAGAATAGACCAACCGATAAAATATACAACTTTTGCTATTTTTTCCGAATCTTGCTTTGTTTTGGAGACAAAAAAAATTATTTCTTTCCTCGTCCCTGGGCGACACAAAAACCAATTAAAAAATGTAAAAATATGACAGTAAGTATATAATTATGTTTAAGGAATAAACCATTGATAGGTATGCAAAAAAATACTACCAAATATTTTGGTACCTACCTAATTTTTACATTCTTTATATGTGGCATGCATTTTTTTTGTTAAAAATATTAACTAGTTTGCCCAAATGATTTTATGACCAAGAAAATTTAAATGATTTATACTGTAAAATCTGGTGTAACACAGGCGCAGCACTGAAACTTGTAAATTTTCAAATATACATATTTTTTAAAATCATCCCTTTGAATCAAAAATATAAAAAAATGGAAGCACCTCCTAATAAAACCCTTTTTATATGCGTTTGCCTTAAATTTTACTTTCTCTTTAAGTTAGTCTTGAATAGGTACTACTTTTAAAAGAGATTTGTAATGTTAAAGTATTTTGCATTCACACATTACATATCACAATCTGTAGGCACGAAATACACCTTTTTTTAGTTTTTTAAAATATGAATTTTTGTTGCATTGAATAGCTAAAAAAAATTTGGGGCAAAGAAAGGTTTATTAAAACAAAACATCATGATATAAACGTTTTATTTACATTAACTTACATTAGGCAGTAGTAGTAGTATATTTGGAAAAAGCCAATAATACAAAATATGTAGGTAGTATGTACCAAGATACGAAATTCTTAAGACTATACACACGTCTAAATGCTCATGAAAACCTTAAAACATTTAAGAGTAATTAGTAAGATTCCTGAGAAATTAAACTGAATATTTCCCTCATGTATAAAAAATCCCATTAGAGGAGTGCAATTCTCGGAAAATTACAGCGATAATTGCACTGTAGAAACCGAAAGAGCACAGCGATAATTGCATCGTACGTATCTATGGTAATTCCATTGTAAAATTACGATGACAGCATTTATAAATAACGTCAATGTCAAGTGAATATATATTAAGTATTAAAAATTCCTCGTTTCGGATTAAAAACATTGTGTTTTTATTTTTGTGCTCTTTACTTTGTTTGCAGTTACATGTACGTTTTTTTATTAAAAAAATAATAAAAATGTATTTTTTAAAACCATGTCCTTATTCGGGAAATATTCCCCCGAATTACACTCGTGCATCAAAATAACCAGATAATTTTGCATTCGAGCGTGTTGTCTTAGAAAAACTGCATTCGGTCATTTTCATATTTTGGAAAAAGAGCCCTCCACCTTCGGTGTCGGGCTCTTTCTCCAAAATATGAAAATGAACTTATCCAGTTTTTAGACAACACGCTGTCATGCAAAATTATCGGTAATTTTGATGCACTTGTGCAATTACTTACGAATATTTCCCTCATGTATAAAAAATCCCATTAGAGGAGTGCAATTCTCGGAAAATTACAGCCAATATTTCCCTCATGTATAAAAAATCCCATTAGAGGAGTGCAATTCTCGGAAAATTACAGCGATAATTGCACTGTAGACACCGAAAGAGCACAGCGATAATTGCATCATACGTATCTATGGTAATTCCATTGTAAACTTACTATGACAGCGACAA
>JAEQML010069636.1:0-17342 GCA_016904865.1 Pissodes strobi | reverse complement strand
GCATTATATTGACAACATTATCGGGGGAAAATTTTCCTATATGTATTTCCGCGTTTGTTCTATCAGTTACCCATCTGTCGCACTCAAAAAATGTGTGATCGACAGTGTCGATTTCACCACAATAAATGCAGGTATCTATATCAGCGACTTTAAATATTGTTCTGTACGCTTGAAAGCACCCATGCCCGGAGAGCATCTGGGTCAGGTAGTAATTTACCTCTCCATGTTTTCTTTTTAGCCAGGGTTCCAGATGTGGTATAAGCCTTTGTGTCCAGAGGCCAGTTGTTTTATTCTCCAGCCATTCTTGCTGCCACTTCTCAATGGTCCTATCTCTTGCCAGATCTCTCCCCATACTTTCTTGCATTGCGCATCTCTCTTCTACAAGTAGGTGAAAAGGCGGTGTCCTTGCCAGAGCCAGTAATGCTTTCGTCGATGTTATCCTGTACGCACTCATTATTCTTATAGCTGCTTGCCTTTGCACGCTTAGTAGCCTGTTTTTATATATGTTCTTCCTCATGGCTTTCCTCCAGATTGGCGCCCCATACAGTACAATAGACTCCGCTGTTGTGAAGAGTATCCTCCTGATCCTTTCCCTGGGCCCACCTATATTGGGCAGCATTCTGCTGATGTTCCCGATTGCCTTGGGGGCCTTTTCGGCCACTTTTCTAACATGTTGCCCCATTTTCATGTTAGTGTCGAGGTATATGCCAAGATATTTCACCGTCTCTTGGTTTCTAATTACAGCTTCTTCAACCTGTATATGGATTTCCTTTCCCGAACAGTCCTTCCTCCTGTCAATAGAACTACCTCGGTTTTTTGAGGTGCTAACTCTAGCTTCTTGCTTCTCAGCCATCCCACTACGTCCTTCATTACACTATTTGTGGTTTCTTCTAAGTCTCTGTCGTTTTTACTCGGTACCATAATTGCAATATCATCCGCGTATCCTATTAGTTTAACGCCGTTTGGGACGGGCAACCTCAGTAACCCATCGTAGTACGCATTCCATAGGGTGGGACTAATCACCGACCCCTGGGGAACCCCGCAGGACAGCTGAACCCTATCTTTCTGACCAACCAACAGAAATCTATCCTCTAGGTAACTAGCTACGAAATTATACACATGGGTTGAAACGCGTCTGTTTCTCAGGTCTTCTAAAATTCCACTCCACGGCGCAGAATTAAATACGTTACGTACATCTATTGTTACTATGGCGCATTTCTTCCAGTCGTTTTTATTCTTTGCGGCTTCTGCAATTTCCTGTACCTTCTCTAGTGCACTGATGGTCGATCTCCCTTCCCGAAATCCATGCTGATTTTCGGACAAGGTTCCATTCCTTTCTATGTCCTCCTTTAATCTACCCAGAAGTAGTCGCTCGAAGAGTTTTCCAAGGACACTTATCAAGCAAATAGGCCTGCCTATACAACCGATTATTTTGTCCCGTTTTACTCTTTTGGATAAGAAACAGTCTCGCAGTTTTCCATTCCATGGGGAATCCAGATACGGTTAAACACTTCCAGCATTTTCTGAGGATAGGTTTTTACCAGTGCCTTTATGATTTCGGGTGGTATTGCGTCCGGCCCTGGAGCTTTTCTTTCCTTTATCCTCTCACCGGCTGTCAGCAGCTCTTCAACAGTCAGGGCTTGTACCTCCTCTTCACCGATGTTCATCTTTTCCCATTTCCTAATCTCATGCTTTGGAAATAGTTCGTCTGCCACGTCCAATTCCTGTTCATCTGTTAAACCTAATGGCATAGGGCGTCTCATCTTGTTCATGACGATCTGGTAACCCCTGCCCCAGGCATCTCGCTCAACTTCCTCTATCACTCTTTGCCAGGCGTTTCTCTTCGCTTCAGAGATTGCTTCTTTAAGACACGTTCTGGACCTTCTGTATCTTTCGACACTTCCTAATTTCGCAATTTGGTCATTTTTCTTATTTGCCCTTGTTATAATTCTTTTGGATGCAATACATTCTTTCCTCTTGTTTGCAACGTCCTCGTTCCACCAATATACGGTTTTTTTTTAGTGGTTGATCCCTTTTTGCTTAATATTTTGTCACAAGCCCCTTGATAATTTTAGCGAATTTTGCCGCATCTACTACTTGTTCTCCAACGTCCTCGATCATTCTCACAAACTCCTGCATTACTTCTTCGATTTTTTCTTTTTTAACTATTCACCCACTAGTCATCCTGTTGTTTCGACTGGGGCTATCTCGTCTACCTACTTCATACGCTATATGTTGGTGGAAACTAAGGATCTCTGCATGTAACACCCTCCAGTTGGTTATAGATTTGCTTATTCTTCTGGTACTGAACGTAATGTCTATATGTGATTTGCTGTCTCCCCTCACGAATGTCGATTCTTCTCCTCGGTTAATTATTTGGAGGTCTTCTACTGCTAGCCATTCAGCCAATATTTCTCCTCTACGATCCTCCATGCGAGATCCCCATAGGCAGGACTTAGAATTAAAGTCTCCTCCCACTATTATCTCCTTTTCCTGTTTCTTCATATCCGTTCTTAGTTTCGTCAGGAACTCTACAAAAGCCTGTAGGCCCACATTTGGAGACATGTAACATCCAAAAATTACTATCTTTTGCAATTCGAGCCATACATAACCATCTCCTTTCCCATTTCCAAGTATGTTAAGTTTTGGGTTTCTTGCTATGATTGCCACATCTATCCTATTATCAATGTACATATTTCCTTTCCGATTTGGTTCGGCTAGGATAATTATATCGGTGTTTTCATCTTCAGCAGTCTTGTACATGAGATCCATAGCCTCTCTTCCCCTATCTATGTTGCCCTGGATTAATATTAACATAGGCTTGGGATTCTGGCTCTTTTTTTTTGTTCTTTGTTTCTCTAGAAGTTGCCTGTATACATGGCATTTCATGGTTTCCGCTTTATGACCTTTCGCATTACACAGATAGCATTTATCTACATTTCTACACTCTTTTTTGAAATGGCCTTGTTCTCCACATTTATGACCCACACTCATTGGTTACGTGACCTACTCTATGGCACTTAAAGCATTTAGGCAGAGTCTCGATTTCCTTAACCCGCCATCTGTACCACCCTTCTCCTATTACCCTTTTCGTTTGTTAACATGCTAGTTGTTTCAGCATCAGTTTGAACAAAAGCGTACCTTTGTCCCCTTTCATTTGCTACGTCGGACAGCTTAACTTCAAAGTCGCTATGTTTTCTAATTTTATTTATTTCGTCCTGCAGAATTTTCAGAACGTCTTTTTTTTTCGTTGTTTCGTCTCTATCTAAGATCATAAACGTTTTGTTTTTAAGTTTTGTACATATATCAGCCACTGCCTTTATTTTAGTTTTGAGAACTTAGTAGTAGTAGTAGTAAGAGTTGGGGGGGAGGGGGGGAAGCCCGTTAAGTAGGCATATAAGTCCCTTTTCACCATCCCCGATCCGCCCTACCCTACCTGGCTACTTCCAACACCCGGCCCGCACTGAAACGGCCCGTCACCTTGATAAAGGTGAGGATGTCCTCCCAGTCCAGATCCTTTAGATCTTCCCGAACAAGTATTGGTGCTCCCAGTATCTTCCTCCTTAGGCGACTCTACCTATCACAAATTCCTATATAGTGGTATGAGGACTCCTCCCCTGTCCCGCAGTTCGGGCTGAGTGGGCTGTCCCTCACGCCGATAAGGTGCAGATGTCTGTTTAGGCTTCCATGCCCAGTCAGAATACCTACCAGGTTCCTTATGTCCTCTCGGCTCTTTTTTAGTAGTCGCCTTGCTCTGGATCCGTCAGGATTTGGAATCATTTCCTTGGCTTGTCTGCATCCTTCTTTTCCTCTCCAATTGTGCTTTGTCTTGTTCCAGGCCCAGTTATTTAGTTCCTGAGAGATTTGCCTTTTACTTAAGCCCAGACCAGGTCCTGGACCGACGAGGTGGCTCATTGAGCCTTGTCTTGCCAATTCATCGGCCCGTTCGTTGCCCTCGATGCCACTGTGCCCTGGAACCCATCTGAGTCTTAATTCCTTGCTCACAGCCAATCTATCTAGGGCGTCTCTTCATTCTTGAACTAGCTTACAGCTTGCTCTGGGTCTTTGGATCGCCCTGAGAGCGGCTTGACTGTCCGAGTAAATATATATACTCTCTACACCTTCTGTTACCTCTGCCTTGGTTGCTACTTTCAAAATAGCAAACACCTCCGCCTGGAACACAGTGACATATCTCCCCAGCGAAGTATTTTCTCCTGATTTAGTGTGCTCCGGATGACTGTGTATTAGCCATCCATGAGCCGTCAGTGTACCATGCGTGTACGCCGCTCGGCGTACGTACCTGGCCTGACAGCCACTCTCCCCTTGATGGAAATTCCACTTGGAAATTTCTTCTCAGTCTTAATTTGCCATCTGGAATATTGCCTTTGGTCGCAATGATGGGTAGATCCCTACTCATTTTGGCGGCAATCGTCGTATGGCCTTTCCCTGTGTAGTCCGTTCGCCATAGGCCGCTCTCGACCATCCTTTTGTGAGCCGCCATTGCCTCTCTCTCAATCCAGATCAGGATGATGTTCAGTGCTGCTCCGGGAGTTGTCCTCAATGTTCCGGTAATACCCAAACAAGCCAGCCTTTGCAGTCTGGGCATTAGTGGCTCTGGCTGGTCATTGGGAACTATGAAAAGAGTCATAGTTTCCAGTTCTTCTTCCCAATTCAAAAAACTGCATGCGGTGTAATCTATCTCTTCTTCTATTTTTGAAAATAAATACAAACTACCAGTGGCGAATTTACCCTAAGGTCCGGATGGCACTTTCCATTATCGAAAATAAAGACCAATTGCCTTAGTATTCATGAAAAATACTGTATTATAGAGATTAGGCATGCCAATCAGGATGTCACCATTTAAACTTGATAACATGATAGCTCTTCATTCGAAAATATGAAACCGTTTCAGATCCTTTCAAAATTCTGGTACAAATCGATAAAATTCGCCCAAATTCTTCTCTTCTTTTATTGATATTTTGGACCCATTTTGGACCCCCCCTGATTTCTTTGTTTCTTCCTTACGAATTATATAATTAGTCACGGTATCCAGTTCTTCTTTTCAATCTTAAGACACCTTCCATCATGGAAAAAAACGTCAAACTTCCTTAGTATTCATGCGAAATACTGTGCAAAATGATAAGGCATGAGAGCAATGTATGTTTTAAGATTGATGACGTGATAATAAGTGAACTCACGTAACGCGATAGCCAGTTTGTCTTCATTTTTAAGAGCTGGATATCACATCTGTTTCTAGTAGTCATGAGTTACGATTTTCACGTAGTGGTTAAATTTAGTAATATTATGTCGTCTTAAGTATTATTAAGCAAGTATTATATCTTACCAGACATTTGTATACTCGTGAGCTTGAAAATATTTTCAATGGAAATTTGATTACAAGGTATCGATCAAAAGATATGGCGGCTAAGGTTCCAATCGATGCTGTTCCACTTAGACCACCAACAAATCCGTATATGCGACATGCTGAAAAAATTTATTGTTTTAAGTTATTGCCTTATCTCTTAGCATTATTGCATTTGCGGTACTTTAGCCCAAAGGCCCATGCATTCGATTTCAGATGGTCCAAGACTCCTGTATCTTCAGAAATCGAATGCATGGTACGCTACGGCAGGTTAATGCTCTAGACTTCACAATAATAATATTAATAAAGAGAATTTGGTTAGTTGTGGTAAATTTGTCGCATTTCAGGGAATACAGCGGGTGCTAAGAATCGTTTGATAGTGGTGCAGGAAAAAACATTGAAAACTAAGAGAAGACTTCACAAGCTATAAAAAAATGAGCAGAAAGTAAATATTGTTCTTGGGCCGGACTTTAGAAATGGCAATACAAGAGGCAATTTGGATCTTGTAGACTTGCAAAATAATGGTTAGAAAACGTAGCGACTCAAACCTAGAATAACACAGCAGTTGTGTACTGCAATATTTATTGCAGAGTGTCTGGACGAACCGTCCGTCATAGATTACAAGACCATCTGCTTGTCCACCTTCATTTGCTGCCCATCGTGCTCAACGATTAAATTTTGCCCTTGAACATAGAGATTGTAATGACCAAGATTAAGGATGTGTGTTATTCACATACAAATCGCGTTTTTGTTTGCGTTCACCGAATATACGCGAGATGGAGAACGTTTTTCTGAATGTTTCATATTTCCAAAACGACCTTCTGGAGGCGGTAGTATTATGGTGTGCCCTGGATTTTCATTACATGCTCGCACAACCTGACTTTAATTGCAAATTGGATTTTAACTGCTAATTGCGATATCGGGGAATGTTTAGCGGACCATGCCATTCCATTCCCTCCATTTGTTGGTCATAATTTTTGTTTAATGTCAGATAATGCCAGGCCTCATGTCGTAAGAGTTGTCAACGATTATATTTGGATGAAATTGACATTCATCTATTAGACTAGCCTCCTCGTAGTCCTGATCTAAACCCAATTGAGCATGTGTGAGATATGTTAAGAACGGTAATTTGCAACAACTTTGAACGAAATTTTGTTTTACAGATTTTTTCCCGCACGGTGGTACCAAGATCTTAACCTTTAATTTTGGACTTTTTTGCCCGATTATTGTTCTGTTCAGGTGTTAATTAAACACCTGAACAGAGCGTAATTAAAAAATATATATTAAGTTGGGGTATATTCGCCTTCCCCGGCGCGGTCCTGATGCACTTTCTACATACAATAAAATTGAAGAATAAAATGTTTTTTTTAACCACTCCCTATTTTGACCGCTCGCTTTTTTGTCACAAGGCCATTTTTTCAAACTATTTGCAATGGCAGACAACTGAAACAGAACTAATTTTACCTAAAAAAAAATTGAAACAAGTTGGTACGAAAAAAAAATTAGGCAACTAAAAGTCTGAAAAAATTAATTGCAAAATATAAAATTCAATACAATTGGGATTACCACACCACATTGTAAAGTAGAGAAAAAAAGAGATAGAGAGGTAGCTCTTTAAATTTTAATAAAGAGTTATAAAATGGAGCAATTCAAAATAAAACTCAGGAAATGTTTTTCTTCTTGAACTAACATTTTAATGATTAATGGTGTAATAGCGTTGCGTTATTTCGAAACAACCTTACCTATACTACCTAATGCTGGTCCATTCTGAAAGCAATTGTAAATAAAAACGGGCATTTTTAATAACATTAGAATGTCGCTTGCTGCTAGGTTGACAACCAATGTGTTTGCTGGCGTGCGTAATGATTTACACCTAAAAATCAATGATTACATTTTGTAAATAGCCAAATTGTGTTAATAAGATAGCTAGTCTTCTACCAGAAAATCCCTATTTAATATCTGAATATTTATAATTTTTGCTTAATTTATTATTACATTGCTTTATTGTAAAAAAAAATTAAAATTCTCCTCGACAAAGCTGTAAACAATACTAAGTTAAGATTAGATAAAAGAAAGAGTGTGTTGGCTTCAATGGACTGTATATAGATTCTGCTTGAATAATACACTTCTTTCACACTAAATTGAACTCTATTAATGTAAAAAAGTTACAATTTTGAATAATAATAGAATCTGTCTATATGACAAAAAATGTCTTAATTCTTGACAATAATAAAACTGCCACCCGCTCGGAACATATCCATTGTAGGAAGTAGCGTGGTGTTATCATGTGGTTGAGTTTATCACCGAACATACCGCCCACCTTGAAATATTTATTTCAACTAACAATATCAAACTCAATAAAGTCTAATTTTAATGTTTAACAACTTGCTTCTATAGGCAATACGCACAATTTGGTTACCGCACGTTTGCAAATCGAACGATCACTACACTGGACTGTAACAACGCGTGTAATATTGTCTGAGCCAGTATGCAGTTCAATCACACGTCCAACCTTCCATTTGCAGACCGGTACATTGTCCTCTTTAATAATGACTAAACTGCCAACCTTTAGCAAATTTGGAAACTCCTTCCTCCGTTTTACTCGCAGCTGTAATTCTGAGATGTACTCCTGATTCCACCTTTTCCAGAACTGCTGAACCATCTGCTGTAAATGTTGGAACTTGCGAAGGCGGGTTTCGGGAATATTGTTATAATCTTCTTCAGGAATAGATGTGAGTGATTTTCCAATCAGAAAATGAGCTGGAGAGAGGGGGGTCGTATCTTGCGGGTCCGATGACAACGGAGATAACGGTCGAGAGTTTAGCACTCCTTCTATTTGAGTTATAACCGTGCTAAGATCCTCGTAAGTAAGTCTAGCGCCACCGACAACACGTTTAAGGTGAAATTTAATACTTTTAACGCCAGCTTCCCACAAACCCCCAAAATGCGGAGCTCGAGGTGGCATGAAATGCCAGGAAATTCCTTCGGCTGATAATTCTGAAGCTATCCCATCAAAGTTGGAACGTAAAAATGTCTGGATGATTGAGTTAGCTCCCACAAAATTAGTCCCGTTATCAGAGTAAAAATGTAAGGGCTTGCCTCTTCTAGCAACAAACCTTTTAAGAACCGCAAGAAAGGCTTGACTGGTCAAATCACTGACAACCTCTAAATGAACACATTTAGTATTCATACACACAAAAATACATATATACCCCTTTAAGATTTTAGGATTTCTGGTTTTTCTATCTCTAAGAGAGATAGGATCCGCGTAGTCAACACCAGTGTGAGAAAAAACTGGTTGATAACTAGAGACACGGTAGTCGGGAAGATTACCCATCGAATAACTAACGGTAGTTGGATCTGATTTAAAACAAATAACGCAACCCTTTACTATGGTCCTAGCTATTCTACACCCTGACATAGGCCAAAATCTTTCGCGAGTTGCATATAAAAGTTGCTGAGGCCCGCAATGCATAAGCTTTACATGGAAATGTTTCATAATTAGGATAGTTAAAGGATGCTTACTATGTAATAAAGCAGGATGTTTCTGCTCATCAGGTAAATTTGCATTCTGAAGTCTACCACCAACTCTTATTAAACCAATTTTATCACAATACGGTTTTAAACATAGCAAATTACTCGAATTACTCAATGATCGTTTGTTATTTAGTAGATTGTAATCTTTCGGAAATGATTGAATTTGAGATATTTTAACTAATTTGTGGCGAGCCTCATTAAGTTCTTCAGAGGTCAAAGGTCCAACAGACATTTTTTTATTTTTTAGTCGTTGAATAAATCTCACACAATATGCCATAACTCTTTGCAATTTTATTATAGACGAATATTTGTTAAAGTCAAATTCAGGGACTTCTAGAACGCATGCGGCATGGCTTATTACCCTTTGTTCAGGTAAGTCTTGAGGCACCTCAATTATCCTTGGATTATCGACATCAAAGTTAGAAAAGAGTCTGGTGGGACCCTTCCACCATAAATTAAAATGGAGCAACGATTCGGTAGAGATGCCTCTAGAGAGACAATCCGCTGGATTCTCATCTGATTTAACATGAAACCAGTCACAAGGCTTTGACATATTCTGAACCTGACTCACCCTGTTTGCTACAAAGGTTTTCCAGCGACTTGGGCATCCCTTAATCCAACAAAGAGTAATTGTCGAATCTGTCCAATAAAAAATCCTGCCCGGTTTTATCTTTATAGACTGATTTACCCTCTCAACAAGTTTACAGGTAAGCACGGCTGCGCATAGTTCCAGGCGTGGTAAACTGACCTTTTTTATAGGAGCTACACGAGATTTGGATAAAAGAAGGCTAGAAGAAATATATTCTCCAGAACTTGTTAAACTGACTATATAAACACATCCGCCATAGGCCCTTTCTGAAGCGTCTGCAAAACCATGGATGTGTACAAATGCCCAATTATCACTTAAAACATGTCGAGGGATGCTGACTTGATTTAAGACCTGGAGTTCCTTGCAGAATTCTGACCATTTATTGTGGAGATAAGAAGGAAGTGGTTCATCCCACGATAAGTGTTCTTGCCAGAGAAGTTGCAAAATAAGCTTGGCAACAACAACAACCGGCCCTAACAATCCCAAAGGGTCAAATATCTGACTTGTAACTGAGAGAACCGTCCTCTTGGAAACCTTGTTATTAAAATTCAAATGTTTTATTGAATAATGAATGGTATCGCTACACGCATTCCAAAAAACACCCAGGGTTTTATTTTGGTCATCGTCTCCTAAATGTAATATACTTGATGACAAATCATTGTGAACCTGAAACTGACTTAATAGTTCGGATTTATTAGACAACCATTTTCTAAGTTGGAAGCCCCCACTAGCTAAAATGGCCCATATTTCCCTTTGAATTTGTAACAACTTAGAACTAGAGAAGGCACCTGTCAAAACGTCATCTAAATAGAAACAATTTAATATGGCTTCACTAGCTTCAGGATATTTAGACTGAAAATCCAAAGCTAGTTGATTTAATGATCTTACTGCCAAAAACGGCGATGACGCACAACCGTATGTTACAGTATTTAATTCATAACATTGAATCTCTGCTTGAGGATCATCCGGAGATTTCCATAAAATTCTTTGAAAGCAACGTTCGCTAGGATCTATAAGGACCTGTCTGTACATCTTGGATACGTCTGCATTGAGGACGTATGGGTAGATCCTGAAACGCAAAAGTATAGAGAGAAGGTCCCTTTGAATAGTAGGTCCAACATGCTGTACGTCATTCAAGGACAAACCAGTGTCACTCTTAGCCGACGCATCAAAAACGACTCGTACCTTTGTCGTCAGACTAGATTCCTTAATCACAGGATGATGTGGCAAGTAGTAACATGGTTTACTATCAGTAAGATCAACAGAGAAACCCTCAACCTTTGTCATGTGACCCATATCTTTGTATTCCTCAAGAAATTCAACATATTCTTTTTTTAAGCCTTCATTTTTATTTAAACGTCTTTCAAGAAGTGTTAACCGTTTAAGTGCCATATCCTTAGACAGACCTAAATTAACGACATTATCCTTAAAAGGGAATTTTACCACAAATCGTCCACAAGAGTCTCGAGAGTAATTTTGTTCAAAATGCTTCTCGCAAAATTGTTCAGACTTTGACAAAACAGGTTGTTCACTATAACATTCCTCCAATTCCCAAAAACGTGTAAGTTTGTTATCAATCGTCTGATCTAATGAAAGACATGTTACCACAGTATTATTTGAGACATTAGAGGACGAATCAAAATACCCCCCGAGAATCCAACCCAATCTCGTTTTTTGTAGGGTAAGGCATTCCTGGAGCACGAATTTGTTTCATAAGTAATATTCTATAAAATACATCAACGCCTAATAAAATATCGATATCACCTCGAATATTAAAAGACTCATCAGCGAGACGTAAGTTTTGAGGAATATTCCAATGGGAAACATCAAATGACACTGTCGGAACACACTGAGTTATTTTTGTTATGACTAAACACGAAATAACTTCACTGTAATCGTTAATATTTGACATTATTTTCACATTCACTCTTGAATTCGCAGTGGTCGATATAGCTTCACCGACGCCCATTATTTGAAAATTAACAGAAAACCTTTGTAAACCAAGCTTATTTACCAAGCCTTCCGAAATAAAGTTACTCTGCGACCCAGGATCCAGTAGCGCTCTAACAACGTGGACCGTTCCGCGATCATCAATGACTTTGATATTTGAGGTGGCTAAAACCGACAACGTAGCTGAATCGCTCAGAGCATGACCCACAGTTGAGGTTGTTGACTCACGTTCGGCTAGATCTGGCGAAGGCTTAGTATGATTACTCTCGACCACATTGTCGTCTAAATGTAGAAGAGAATAATGTTTTCCTGCGCAAATGCGACAAGATGACATATTTGGACAGTTTTTTAAATGATCAGGATTGAAACAGTTTGTACAAAGTTTTAATTTAATTACCGCCGCGATTCTAGCTTTCACGGTAAAATTTTTAAACGCGAAGCACTTATAAATACCATGATTCCTTTTGCAATAGTAGCAAGCAAACCCTTTTTTAGTAGGCAACGCGTGAAAACCCTTTATTGGCTTACCTTTACCTTCAGGTTTTATACATGAGTCCCTTTTTGTCGTTTCTAACTTCTCTAATAACTCACATTTAGATTTTAAAAAAGCATTCACGTCATTTAGTTTAGGTAACTCCCATACCTTTATAGGGTAAGACTTCCATTCTCTACGAGTAACCAAATCAAACTTACTTGTCAACAAATATACAATCAGAGTATCCCAGTTGTCCGTGACTTGACCAAGACTTTGCAGTGACCTTAGATTTTTATTAAATAAATCATACAATTTTCTAAGATCAGCAGGCGATTCCTTTAATACACTGGGGCACTCAAATAAAGCTTTTACATAATTATGAACAATAAGTCTTTTATTTTCATAGCGATCAGACAGCAGCTCCCAGGCTATTGCATAATTGTCATTCGTGACCTGTATATTGGCAATAGCATGAAGAGGTTCAACTTCTAAATATGATTTCAAATAGTAAAACTTTTCAACTCCACTCAAACTCGAATTGTTATGAACAATAGCTTGAAAGGCGTCTCGAAATTCAAGCCATTTTTCAAATGACCCATTAAAAGTTGGTAATTTTAAATCAGGTAACTTTATAGCTTGTCTAATAGGCTGCTGAGTAGAGGCAAGTCCCCCCTGAGCACGACTAGCTGATTGTTTAGAAACTTTCGAGGTACCTTTAGAGCTTGTGCCTGAGCTATCAGAATCATCCTTATTTAGAAGTAACCTTAACTGACTAATCAAATCGAAATATTGTGATTCAAATTCATCACGCTCCTTATTTTCAAGCTCTAAAAGATTTTCTCCCATATTCTGGGCTTCACTTATTAAAATATCAATCTCAGACTGAACATCTTCAAACTGTGATAAAAGAGGTTCAGCCTTATCTACCCTTATTCTTAGTTGACCGAACTCCAAATTTGTGAGGTTATTTTTATCAACCGAATCATAATAATTGTTGATTCTTGTAAGCTGACCTTTGATACTGCCTCGTTTTAATTTTAGTTTATTTAACTCGGACATTTTTACAAAAACAATCAAAAAAACGAGAAAAGAAGCATACAAAAATTGCACTAGACAAACTTACAGAAATCACACTGTCATAAAACAAATAATTTGACTATTAATAATGATTAGGAACGGACTTACGCGCTCATATGATTTGCCCAATGGAAAATTGCTGAAGTTCTTGCTCCTTTCACCAGTAAACCCAACTGTACTCCTGACTGGAACTGATACAGCGTGGTCTTCGATCGCAGCTGACTCCTGCTGATTCACAGAGACTTCGAAATGGACGCCGACGAGCGATCCAAAAATGCAACTAATAATTACCAATTTATGGCTTATTTGGCTCGATTGGACCAAAATGTTGGCTTCAATGGACTGTATATAGATTCTGCTTGAATAATACACTTCTTTCACACTAAATTGAACTCTATTAATGTAAAAAAGTTACAATTTTGAATAATAATAGAATCTGTCTATATGACAAAAAATGTCTTAATTCTTGACAATAACAAAACTGCCACCCGCTCGGAACATATCCATTGTAGGAAGTAGCGTGGTGTTATCATGTGGTTGAGTTTATCACCGAACAGAGTGCTAGCAAAAAAGCTAGGATAATCAAAACAAGAATTACATAAAAACACAAAACTAGGTGCTAAATAAAAAAAGAAAGGAAAAACATCAAATCAAAAAAACATATAACAAAGAATTTAAAAGCCATAAGCAAAATATAAGAATCAAAAATAAGAATAAATGTATTATCATATAATATCATATGTATATTATATCAAATCAGACAACCAGTTAATAATATTAATGGCAATTTAGTAGCAAAATAAGTAAGCAAACAAATACACTTCAAAGCCGCGCAAAAGTGATGCATCATGAAGCTACATATGATCCTCATAGTAATTGGACACTGAATAGTACCCTTTAGCAGAAAATAACAGCAAACGATCTTCGATTTTAGCCTTTTTACAGATTCCACCCATCGAATGCACGGAGAAAGCTGATTAAACATAGCTTTATCATTGTATATTACCGAATTCATTACCAAGGAATTATGTGGTAAAGATAATTGAAGTAAGCAACTCTGTCTGGTGTTGTTCTTATCTAATTCACCAGTATGCTTTTCAGATGCAGACGCCCTCTAACATAGATACAGAATTTTATTTAGCTTTGCACATATATCTTAAAACTCATCTTAAGGATATATTGGTATGCATTCCCCAAAGACAAATCCCATACAGGTGAGAATCGATAAGCGCACAGTTGACCTCCATAGCACATGGTGCATCAAGTTCTCTGTATACAACCATTAGGGCATAGCAACACTTTGCCAACTCATTACAAATACTTGTAATGTGATATGGGTCTGAAATACTAGCGTTCTATCGATCTCCAGTCCCAAGAACTAAACATTTTCCGGATGTCTCAAGAAAGTGTTGTCGAACTGGATATCTCCAACCACATACTTAAAGCTGACAACATTTGTTTTCTCAAAATTCAACAGATTGGTGTCACAACACTTCTTGGCAACACAGACATCGCCAGCAATTATTTCAGACAATTCTCTCTCAGTCCTAGCATCCCAGAAGATGTGCATACGCTATTCAGTAAAAAAAAAACATTAATATATAAAAGAAACAAAATGGGCTCCAACCCCCAAGCGACACTTACTGTGTCCGTTCCGAAAGGTAAGATCTAAACCACTCAAGTGCTACTCCTCTAAATGGATGTTTCTAGCTTCTACAATAGTATTTCATGGGCAGCGCAGTCCAAAGCCTTTATCAAATCACAGAACAAAACATTGCCGTAGCCACTCGTACCCTCCCGGAGTCCTTCCATGCTTCAGCGAACACCGTCGTATCACCTGTATATCTTACATTGTTTAAACACTCACCATTCACCTTAATGTCAGATTCTACATCCTCCAAGACCTGCTGGAATATTTGTTCTGAGTAGATGTTGAAGAGCAGTGGTGAGTGCCCACAACCCCGTCTAACGCCTCTCTTGATAATTATGTCCTCTGAGTCTTCCCCTTGGATTTGTATAGTTGCTGACTGATTTTCAATATAGATTACTTAGTATCCAAAACAAAAATGGTGCTCCGTAGTAAATCAGAAACTCTATCTGTGCTTAAGAGTAAGAGGAATATCGACAGGTCCCTGAAGATTTTTATTGACTCCGATCTTACACCTCAACAGAGAACTGCACTCAAAGATGAGCTCAAGGAAAGGCAAAGAAAAGGCGACCAGAATCTATATATTAAATACACCAATGGTACTCCTGCAATTGTTTCAAAAAACTAACCCGCTCGACACAAGATGTTTATGTTTACTTCCAAAATGTTGGGGGACTCAGAACCAAGCTAGACTCCTTATTTTCCAATGTGTCTTACTCTCATTATGGTATTATTATATTCAATGAAACATGGTTGACGTGCAATTATAGCAATGAGGAACTGCGGATGTTTGACCTTAATATCTATAGAACTGATCGATCGGAGAAGACTAGTCCATTCAACAGAGGCGGCGGAGGTCTTATCGCTGTAAATAAGCGTTTTAACAGTACAGTATTAATGGTTGATTCTACCATTGAACAACTTTTTGTGTTAATTACTCATGGTGGCCATCAGTATATCATAGGAACAGCTTACTTCCCACCTAGGTCCTCATTTGAAGAATATTCTATATTTAGTAGGACTTTAGACATACTAGCTGAAAAGTAACCATCTGCTCATTATTACCTAGCTGGAGATTTTAATTTGCCCCACTGCCAATGGTCTTCGGATGATTTGGGCTCTACACCACTTCCCTTACAAATGACAACAGCAGCCGAGGTAGAAGCACTACATGTCGTGTCTGCCATGTGCTCTTATCACAATTTTTTCCAACGCAACTCTATCGTTAATGGTAATGGCAACATTCTGGACCGGGTATTTGTTAACAACTCCAATGTTACTGTGAACCGAGCTGAAGATGTCCTTCTCAGGGAAAGTGATCACCATCCCCCACTGGAATTTGAGGTGAGAATGACTGAAAATTGCTTAAATGACTGCGGGTTGGTGAGTGAAGGTTTCTATAGGGACTTTAAGTCTGCCAATTATATAGACATATCTGACTTCCTATCTCAATTTTATTGGGATAGCTTACTTAAAGGAAGATCATTGGATGAAATGGTCAATATTTTTTATGACATTGTCTATTTGGCTATTGAATTATTTGTCCTAATGAAATGAAATTCCCCATTTGGTTCTCACCAGAGTTGAAGGATCTGATAGTTCAAAAAAAGATTGCTCATAGAAAGTTTTCTTCAACTAATTCTGTTCATGATTATCAGACCTTTTCTTTGCTGAGATCTAACTGCAAGCTGTTGAAGAGCGAGTGTCATCAAAATTATATCTCTTATACGGAGCTATCAATCCGAAATAACTTGAAAGGCTTTTGGTCATTCGTGAATTCACAGAAGGGAAAGCCTTCTTTGCCCTCTGTGTTAAGGTATGACGAGGTCGAATCCAGTAATGGTTTGGACACTGTAAGTCTTTTTGCAAAGTACTTTTCTACTGTTTACTCAAGTAATGCATACGACAAACCAAGGGATTTACTTTCATATGGTCAAAATAACCTTACTGGATTCGATATCGCTATATCTGATATCTACACACAACTATAGAAACTGGATGAGAATAAGGGTCCCGGACCAGATGGTTTTCTTAAAAAATGTAGTTTCATACTAGCAAGACCTCTTTTTCATATTTTTAATGTATCATTATCTGTGGGTCAGTTTCCTGAGTACTGGAAGAGCAGTTTTCTAACACCTATTTTTAAATCAGGAGATAGTTTACTGGTAAATAATTACAGACCTATAAGTGTTATTAGTGTCATACCAAAAATGTTTGAGAAATTTGTGTGTAATTATCATAAGGCTTGACTTAGAGAACTTGTAGATCAGCAATTTGGTTTTCCCAGCTCAGGATCAACCGAGAGTAATTTGTTGGTATTTACTGATTTTTTGGACAGGGCCTTGGAGAGGGGTTGTAGGGTACATACACTATACACTGATTTTTCCAAGGCCTTTGACCGAGTAAACCATGGTGTCTTACTGCATAAGGTTGAGGGTATGGGTGTTGGCGGTCCGCTCTTGGGTTGGTTAAAGTCCTACCTAACTGGAAGGGTTCAAATGGTGAGAGTTAGGGATTTTGTCTCTTGTGAAATTCTGGTTAGTTCCGGAGTACCACAGGGGTCTCACTTGGGGCCCTTGCTCTTTAACATATTCATCAATGACAATTGCCACTGCTTCCAACATAGGTCTTCTCTGTTGTTTGCCGATGATCTGAAGTTTTACAAAGTGATCAATACAACGGAGGATTGTGTAAATCTTCAGTC
>JAEQML010069635.1:0-17342 GCA_016904865.1 Pissodes strobi | reverse complement strand
ATTGTACAGTTTGCCTAATACAACCCAATTAGAGTATTAAAATATCTGCTTCATGCTTTATTTTTATCATCGACTAGATATATCAACGTTTATGTAAATGGCAAAGGCAAAACATTGGGCGTAAAATCCCCAAAAAGATATTCTCAGAATTGGTTGGGAAGACGAGGCTAAATATAAAGGCTGAAGCGATTCAAGCTGGTTTCCGAAAGGCTGGAATCTGTCTCATCAGTGATAATTGTTCCAGTTGAAAAATTTAACCCTGATAGATTAAAGCGCTGGAATTTAATCAAGCAAATCATCAGACCATTTAAGCTAATGAGATAATACAAGAACCCAGCCTTAATGATAAGCCTGTGCCTCACATTGCAGTAGGATTTCTCAGTAGGCGACCTTGTATAGAAAAGAGTGATATTGAATTCGTTCTTCCAGAGCCTGAACATCACATACTTGAATCAAAGTTTCTACCTTTCCAATATATATTTGTAATAAAAATTAAAGAATATTTCTGTTGACAGTACACTAACCTTTTGTTTCTACTACAAAACAAATCTAAATAAAAACGTAACAAAAATAATAGAGGGGTTCACATGCATTCCAACTATAAGGGGCTAGTGTAAACACCTAACGTTAATAAAACTGTGTTTCAAAAACTTTTAAATTTTTTTTTATTTTGATATACTTTACGCTTATAATTGACATTTTCTTGTTAAAAAATATGTTTTCTGTTTATATTATACGTAATAATATATTAACACTAACCAAAAATCAATTTGCACTTACTCTATCTTAGCATATTATACTTTATCGAGCATTTCATAAAATCGGTTTACTGTAAATTTAGTTTTATTTAATACTCAGTTGCCAACAGCGAAGAATTTGATATCTCTAATGCAAATAAGTCCCTTATCCCACCTACTTTTGGAAAATGTAAAAGGGCCACAATTAAGCACTTATTTGTAATTAAATTTGTTTTATTGATTAGAAAAATCTTTTCTGGAATTTTTCAAAAAATATATATTAAGTAATTTTCACGACACCAAATAGGATCTTAGAATCTGGCATTAATTTGCTGAATACTTATTTTGCGTTCGATTCTTGATTGATTGAAACTCATTCTTAATTAAAACTAACTCCTGAGCTTCCTCCTAAGCGTGTTTATAATTTATACAACCTCGATAAGTTTTTTTGATGTTATTAAATTAGTGACGCAACATGGGATGTTCGCAGTTCGACTTCATCTTTTATTAATCAAGTCGATTATCTTGGGAATATGGGGAAACAATATTTACAAGTTGGTCACACGCAATACACGCTTATCTAAAAGCAATCAACCTAAATTATATATTGGTGGAAAGGAGTCGTAGAACAAATAACAGTGTGTGTATGGTGCCTTCTTCTGTTATAAAACAGTTATTTGGATATAAACTATGCATTCCTAGGGAAACATTACCAGAAATCTTTCCTTAAGTTTAGAACTATATAACCCGGAATCTGGTTAACATATTTTTTTAGCGCGAATACAAATTAGGGAAAGCCTTTTACGTATAAAATTACTGCAAGACACTTAGGAACAATAAAACAGGATGGAGATGTCGAAAATCCCCTACAGGCGAACCAGGGCTAACCAAAACTTACGCGATTAGAATAAGCTGATTATTACCATGATATGGTAGTGACAGAACTGTTTGTCTGAAAACTATTTCAAGTTTGTCGCACATCTACTATTAATTTATTAAAAGACTAATTTTTAACTACTCCCCCATCAGAAATACGACCTTGGCAGTTAACGTTAGGGTAAATAAAATTGTAATTTGCATTCACTATTGAAAACAGTGCATTACTAAATGTACCCTTATAATCATAAAATTCACTTCTACTAATGACAATATGCTTTCCGTCCACTGTAGTACGAAGGGTAAGGCAGAGATATCTATCCAACCTTGCACTCCATTCTGCTGGGATGAAACTTGGCATGATTCAAATACATACATATAGGTAACATTTTAGAAGTATTGCCTCTCGGCCCACCACGTAGGAGCAGCTAGGGTGCGGTTGCCAACTTTTCAGGCACAACTTAATCCATTTATTCAAATAACGGCCTATGTCTCTGGAAGAAATTCCAAATATGGGACATTTCCTGAAAGAAAAATGAACTTGATTTTTGTTATTATAAAATTTAAGGTGATTCTCTCATTTCGTTTTTTTTCTAGCTTTCTAAGGATCCCTATAGCAGTGAAGAAGCGGGATAAGAGAAAACTGAACATATTTGTGATAACACCAATGATGGCATGGAGTAGACACATCAAGTTCCCCTGATGATGGTATGGATTAGACACATCAAGTTCCACCTTTATCTGTTATGCAATTATCATCAGCGAATGAACCAACTATAGCAAAAAGAAAAAGTCGACCGCAAAAACCATTGTGGGAAAACGGTCTGAGGAAATTTATTAAAACATCGAACCTGATGATTTTTTTATCTCTGGGGAACTTGATACACGAAAGTAACATAATTTACCAACTCGTTATGCACATATAACATTAAAAGGTTTAATAACTAATCTATTATATGATGCTGAATTAGGCCAATACAAGGGACCCCATCCACCTCAAACTTCTCATGTACAGGGTTATCCAACGACTACTAGACATGGCGATTTTCGGACTTTTCCCGTACTTTTATCAAAAAAAAAAAAACTGAAATACCCATCTTATGTAGTTTTCTCCCGCGAATTCGGATATGTTCAGCAAAAAACAATTGAACATCAAATAAAAGTGCTAGGGGTCACTTTTATATATTTTTAAATGGGATAATGTACTGTGACGGAAATAAAATTTCGTACACTGAGGAGTTACTATCTCGTAGACGAGGAGAACGTTTTTAAAAATTTTATTTCTTACAAGAAGGTTACAAGTACAACTGATTAACATAGGCGTTTCACTTATATTTATATACTAATAAATGCTTATGTTGCATGAGTATAGAGATATGGAAATCTAGGAAGGGTGACGTAATCTGCAGAATTGCAGTTTCTATGGGAATGTAACTCCTCCCGACGTAGATGAAAGCACATCCTGTGGTTGTGATTTCAAAATTAAGAAATGTTATCGTTTGACTCATTTTTGGCAATTATTTGGACCTTCCTAAATCTTCTCTGAAAATATTTAAATATAAAATATAATACTAATAATACAATAATAATATATATTAATATGGTTCCAAAGCTGGTTCCATCAATAATATTTGTGGAATGTATCTCGTTCAATTGGATTTTAAACGGGTGGCAAGTGGTGACGTTTGATTCTTGTTTAATCAGCTGAACGGCACATGGTGGATTGGTTTCCAGGCAAATGCTGTGGGCGTTTCTGCACAGGTACTCATTCGTCGACATTTGGAGACATCTTTGGTCCATATAGGCATACTTGGAGTTGCTTAGTGTGAGGTGAGGTTTATAAGGAATGTTAATTAGAAACGACTTGTTATTTGGGACTGGTATTGGGTATAGATTAAAATATTGATATATTTCAGTCTCGACAAGTGGAAGTTCTAATATAAATACAATATTGAAGCCTTTTAAGAAACTCTTAATTTCAATTAGTTTTTCAAAGCCCAGTATATTTTGAGAATTAATTGGTAGTGGAATTTATCTGAGCTTAAATGAGAGCTTAATGCCTTAATTTCTGACAAGAGTTCATATGGACCTACTATCGAGTTATGGAGAATATTGATCTTTGCAAAGGTTATTGCAACCTCTATTTTATCTAGCGTACTGTAGATAGTTTGATATATTAACGTAATCTGATTTATGATTACATATATTCGAAAATAATCGTGTAATTGAGTGTTGTGTATATCTACTTTTCTAACAGTATCTTCAATTTGAGAAATACGCGTTTTTAAGATCATCTCGCTAGTGGTAATATTGGATATTATTTTTTGAAATGCGTTACTTGTAGAATCCAATAACGTTATTTGATTTAATGTATCGACTCTCAACTTATTTTGATTTGCTTGCAGAGTTGTTATTTTTTCGTCAATTTTTTCTACATCACTTTGGTCTCGATTACCTGTTATGCATTTAATAAGTGATCCTAGGGGATTAAATAAGCCTCTTTTGTGCCTAATGTCTAAATTGGTAGGAATAATTTGTCTAATTAGGTTTTCTATATGTTTTTCAAGAGTATAAAGTGATGTCATTGAATTATAATATTCATTGTAATATATATAGTCCATTCAAGGCTATTGCGCTGTTACGTCAGAATTTCTGACGTCAAAAGAAAAGATCCGTACGTCTTAGATAGACTCGTACGTTATTTTTTACACTAGCCAAAAGATGTCTCTGTACATGTTTTCGATTCCAGAGCACGTTCCGTTTTTATCAATTTTACATACTTATTATTTATGGCAGCTTCGGAGTGGTTTAATTCAATGCGCAAATTCGACAGGCAAATATAATGCTACCAGGAATAACATCAACATACATACAACAGCTTATTTACCTAGTAATCGTGCGCCGCTTTCCTTTGATTTGGGGAAAATCAAAAACCAACTTTTTCAAATTTTAGAAGAGGGCTATGACAATATTGTTTTAAGCGTCTGGGCATCTGAATGATACTTTTGACAGTTCGTTTAATTTCAAATAATAATACTCTTTTTATCGTTTAAAATCCGTTTAAAAACGATTTTAAATGGCAAAATTGTATAAAAATCCGAAAATTCGGACTTTTTTACGCCGATAGTCATGGCTTCAGACGAATTTGTCGTGGATTTTGAAGCGACAATTCATTTTAAATTCAACCGTCCATTAAGAATAAGCTGTGCTATGGATCCAAATACACTGCGAATATAACAATTAAAAACTAATACTTTTGACGGTTCGTTTGATTTTAAATATGCTTTTTTATCGTCTAAAATCCATTTAAAGCGATTTTAATTGGCAAAATTGTATATAATACCGCCCTAGCGGCTAGAATTGGTTTGCGCATTTCCGTCTCATTTGCCGAGATTTGACCTCATATCGCCGCGTAAGATGTTTACACATCAAAAATACATTTTTTCTAGAGATATAATTTTTCAGTATTATCAAATAAATAAAACATATATATTACTTACATTGTGCACAGCTTTCCAGGGTAAAAGTGGCATACTAGCATCTTTTTCACGTGTGAAATTATGCACCAATTTTAAAATTATTATTATTATTATTATTATATTATACGGGGTAACCCCATTAAATAAAATTGTACAATCATCAAATTAACAGAGTTAGGCTAACAACTGCTAAGCTCCAGTCCATCAAGATACAGCTAGGAAAAAGTCCAATAAAAGTAATTTAATCCAGGCAAAGAAAAATAAATAAGCACTGAATCGCTAACCACTAAAGCTACAGACAGTCACAAAATGAATACAAAATTGAATATTGATTAAGTATTCAGTAATTTACAGCAACTAAACCGTTAACCAAGACCTTGGATTGAAAATCCCTATCACCAAATAATAAATTTAAACAATATTTTAGCAACTTTAAGTACTATCAGGAGTAAAAGGTTACAGTACCTACATGCCTATCACAATAGGACGCATTTACTTAGTCTAGTATAATATTGAATATAGACAGTATCACTCAGAATTTATACCATTAAGGTACGTGTATCACATTTTTGTACATTCTTTTAAATTTAGACAATTCCATGTTAAAAATATCGATATTTTGGGTATTTAGTAAGGACAGATATCTATTAATTGGACTGTTAGCGCCATACGTTGTTCTATGGAAAGGAATGTTGAAAGTAGGTTGGTTTCTCAAATTATGATAATATGGCACATTTAGGGTTATCCGGCTTAAAAGTGCTGGACAATCAATAATACCATTTATAATTTTAAACATAAATGTTACGCCAAGCATGTTCCTTCTTTCGCTAAGAGGGGGCATATTTATTTGTGTTTCTATGGCGCTATAGTCATGGTCTATAATCCTAATATTATTTCTAAATGCACACGCCCGCAAAAACCTGTGTTGGACCCTTTCTAAGGAATTTGAGTGAATTAGAAAAAATGGTGACCAAACAACTGAGCAATATTCAAGCGGTGATCTTACTAAAGAACAATATAACATTCTGGTGGCTACATTGGAGAAATATTTGGAATTTCTCAAAACGAGGCCTAGCATTTTTGACCCTTTAATAGATATAGCATTAATATGTTCGACAAATGAAAGTTTTCCGTCAAAGATGACACCTAGATCCCTAATTGATGATTTGTATTCAAGTTGATGGTCATTAATGAAGTAATTTGTTCCAATCCTTTCAGGCTTGCGAGTGAAGCTCATATAACAACATTTGTTTACGTTTAAGTTCAGTCTATTTTCCTGGCACCATTCTGCCAAGCGATTTAAATCTTCTTGAAGAAGCTCTTGGTCTAAAACACCCTCAACTATTCTCCAAAACTTAAGATCATCGGCAAACATGCCGCATCGGCTATGCAAAAAACAGTTGACAATATCATTAACAAAAATATTGAACAACAATGGTGAACTATGGCCCCCTTGGGGAACGCCGGATGTAACAACAATTATGTCTGAGTAATAGCAACCTATTTTAACTCTTTGGGTTCTTTCTGTCAATGAACTCTCCCACCATAATACAAAATCCCGATGAAAGCCCATCCCAAGCAACTTTCCAAGGAGAATCCTGTGATCGACTCGATCAAAGGCCTTAGCAAAGTCTGTGTAGATAGAATCCGTTTGTTTTCTGTTCTCCATATTTTCAAGAATGTCTAGCTGGTAGGATGTTAGGTTTGTCACAGTCGATTTGTTTCTTGAGAAACCATGTTGCTCCTGACAAATAAGGCCTTTGCATTGCCACATAATCTGTCTGGTAACAAGACAGTCGAGCAACTTTGGGATAGAGGATTGTAAACATATGCTGCGGTAGTTTTCAACATTATTTTTGTTGCCGCTTTTGATGATAGGAACAATATTACTTTCTTTCCATTTGCTTGGAAAGACCGATGATCTCAAGGAACCATTGAAAAGCAGATATAGAGGTAACACAATGGTGCAAACACACTTTTTTAGTAAAAAATTTGGAACGCCGTCTGGCCCTGCTATTAGTTTATTTGGTATATTTGAGATTTCGTTATAAATGTCAATTCTCGATATTAAGGTGCAACGTATATTATTACTCAGGTTTATGTTTCTACCCTCATTATCAGAAGGATCAGTTGAGTCTAGATTAGGAATGTAAACAGTCTGGAAAAAGTCTCTAAATAGGTTTGCTATATCTTGTCCGCTTGCGGCATCTCGGTTGCCATAAAATAGTGATCCTGGCAAGTTGTGATCAGAACGTTTATCATTTATATACTTCCAGAAGGATCGAGGATCCTCCACCACTTTGGTATTAATATTGCTAATATAATTATGGAAACAGATTTTTGACAGGCGCTTGCACTCAGAACGCAACTGAGTAAATCTTAAATAACTAATATTAGAAGGTTCTTTTTTATATACAGAATGTGCAACTTTTTTTTCCAACGTCAACCTACGCAACTCAGCCGAGAACCATTTTGGAAAAGTAGATGTGCGATACTTTTTTAGTGGTATAAAGTAAGCAATACCAGTTAACAGTATTTCGTAAAATAAACTAGTTGACTCATTGACATCCTTATTTTGTAAACATTCGACCCAGTCAATGGATGCTAAGTAATAATTCAATTCATTGTAGTTACCATTCCTAAAATCATAGTAGAACTCGTTGTATACCAGATTGTTAGATTTGCTCTTCATAGAGGGTGCTATGGAAAATTCGTATCCAATATGGTGTAAACTAAAATTAACAAGAGGATCACTAGCCGCACTCACATCAGTCCCTAACATTAGAAAAAAGCAGGTCCAAAAAAACATTTCTATTATTGGGTATATTATTATGCTGAAAAAATTTGTGGTAACTGAATGATAAAGCCACCTCTACAGCTGGATCAGCCCCCGGACACTGCACTATAGTTCCATACTCGTCGTTCGACCATGTTGCGTTTGGCAGGTTGTAATCCCCCATCAAATATATATTCAGCGCTGGGTATTGATCTATCACACTATCTACAGTTTCGCAGTGCAACATATAAGTATCGCGAGATGACTGAGGAGGAATGTAAACACCACCAATTACAAACTTGGAGGTATTAAATTGGCACAAAACATATAGTTGTTCGATCCTGTCTTCTCTTATATTTATGTATTGAGATTTGATTTTGTTATTAATCAAAATTAAGACTCCACCACCACTCATTTTATGACTAGTTCTGGCATTTCTATCACAACGATATGTGTTAAAACCCGCATATGCAACCTCATTGTCAAAAAAGTCCACATTTAAGTTGCTCTCCACCATCACAACAATGTCGTAATTACAACATGCTACTGTCTCCATAAGTTCTTGCAACTTGGTACGTAGACCTCCCACATTCTGAAAATACACATTTAATGGGGTATTGAAGTGTTTTTTTGCTGTTTACTTTCAATCATCGGTACGCCATTACGGTACCTAATAAAAAGGTTATCTTCCCCAGCAGTCTTCCTAGTTTCCAGGGTTATTTTCGCCCTCTTATAGGCCTCCAGTTGCAGCGGCGTCTGATCAAAAGATATTTTGTAGTTTGAGCCTTGCAATTTCTTCCCAGACCCAATAGCTAACTTTACAGTGTCAGCATTACAGACAACCTTCACAGGTCTCATCTTGGTAGTATCATTTTTCTTTTGACCAACACGTACCACCTTCTTGACCGAAGAAATTTCCTGCTGCAGTCCCAGCAGCTCAAAAACCTCAGAAACCATTGCTTTATCTGTGTCGATGCGGTCGTTCAAATTGGCGTAATTGGACTCCGGAATGTTATATACCATTAGGTTATGAGCTCTAGTTGTTCGTTGACTCACCTCAGCAAACAGTGACTCAGCATCGACAGAGTTTGCCCTCTGTAGTGTTTCAATTGTTTGCTTTAACGTTTGTATTTCCTCTTCCATTTGAACCATCTTACGGACCATGACTGGAACACTCTTAAATGCATCCCGGCAGTCTTGGCAGAAATGCATTAGCTTGCTCTTTCTCACTGAACCGGTGGGACATCTCAAAACGATTTTTATTAGCAATTATTAGCGTAAAACACAAACCAACTACCAACAAATCAATAAATGAATTAAATATGTTAGTTTCGTTATGATATTTTTACATTGACGCCAATCGATGTCAAAGATTCCAATTTGACGGACCAATTTAGTACATACGTTCATTGCATAAAGAAAGATGGAATGATATGACGTAACAGCGCAATAGACTTGAACGGACTTTAGTATCATTTTTTAAGCAAGGGAACGCGTTTCTGCTTGAGCTTTTACAGAATAAAACTGATTAATCAGCGAATTCAGGTTGACGTGTTGTACAAAGGACCAGTGGTTCGATGTTATTTTAGCTGTTCCTAATTTGAAGGGTAATAACCCTGGGTATCTGTTTAAGTCGTGGTATTTTATACCGCTTGACTCGACGGTGTAGGTCCATCTGGAACAATGGGTATTATTTTAGATTCATTTATATGAATTATTTCTGTATGTCTAGTTTTTGAAATACAAAACCCATTTTTTTATTTTCTAAAATTTTTGTTAAGGTGAATGAACCAGGGAATTTCTTTTTTGATTTGCCCGAATCTTTGTTCGGCTTTTTTGTATACTCGAGAACCGATTATTATATTTTTCGTTGTTTTATTTTGATTGAATTTGTCAATCATTTTTGTTTTAATTGTTTTCATATTTCAAAAAATGAAAAGAATTTTATTAGTTGGTCGCAACATGATAAGGCATTGCTATGGTATGGAAGTGCTTGACCGAATTTGGAGAATTTATCTAAGAATGTTAGAAATTTTTGTTTTCCGACAATAAAGGTGTCAATATGCACGATTTCAAATGGTTTGCTAAGTGTTTCGGTGAGTACTAAAGGTTGATCAGGTGGTCTTCGATTATACTAGGATCTTTGGCAAATTTCACAGTAATTGATATAATTTGTTTCATCTGCTTTTAAAGATTTCCAGTATAAAATTAGTTCTTAAAAATTTGAGTGTTTCTTCGATACCACGATGGTTTGTTTTTCCTTCGTGTCGATATTTAATCATTAGTATTCTTTCATTTTCTTCGACATTATTAACTAATTTTGTGCATTCGATAAATTTCAAATTTCTAAAGTGATTAGTCATAAATAAGGACGAAAATAAGGACGTAAATCTTTTGAAAAGAAGTAAATGTATGTAATTTTTTTTACTTAAGTATTCCTTTAGGAAATTAGTAATTTCTGCCATATTTGTAGGTAAGGTTGCGTTTATTATTTGATTGCCATCAAATATCTCGCGGTCTACTTTAATATATTTATTAATTTGATGAGGCTTATTGTTAATTATTTCATCTAATAAAGTCATTTTAGTGTAGTTTTCATTTGCGTTAGTACTATGTACAGTATTGGCAATAGAAGGTGGTCTTATAGGTGGTTTAACTTGTATGTCTTGAAGAATTTTTATCTTAGGGTTTTTTTTATGTTGTTTGCTCAATTTCGGCAAGGGTCTCTGAAACAGTTTCTGAGGTTAGAATGTCCGGATTGAAGTCTTGATTTAAAAATTGATTAATATCATCGTTAATATCTCCCGGACTATTAATAATCGAATCCGTTTCGAGGGAATTTAATTGTATTCTAGATAATGCGTCACAAATGCTGACTTTGTTACCTTCTTTACATTTTTAAACGTAAAGTTACTTACGTATGCCTTTATGCTTATTTTTATGCTAAGATAATGATTAGCGTTTAAAGATCCTTTACACAAATAGTGCACTATGTGAAAATCGACCTGTCCTATTGGTTGATCCATCTCGTATTACGATATGTCTGCGTGATGCAATCGGTTTATATCAAGAGCTGTAGAGAGGTTTAGATCGTTGGGTCTCACCTGGAAAACGCGGGTTCGAACCCCGTTGCTTTTAAAAAATTTTTTTTAAGATTATGTCTCTAAACAGCATTTTTTCTTGATTTTGGGTATGTCTTGGGTTAGATTGGGTTAGCAATTGGTTAGTTTCCTTTTCTTGACCCCTGTAGCGAGCGAAGCGAGCGGAGGGCCATGCGGATCGACCAATGGGAAAGGCCGATTTTTATATAGTGCACTATTTGTGTAAAGGATCTTATAATGCTAATGATTATTATGAATTATAATAGTATGTAGGATATGATATTGTGTTATAAGCAAATACTAAATAGGGCAAGCGTATATAATGAACTTATCTTTCTACGTTAAGCTATATTTATTTCTTAATGGTTAAATGTTTCATTTTTCTGAGAATTTTATCGTACGGGATAGCGTGTCTGTATTAAAATATATCTTCATATTCTTCCGTGTATATTTGGTTCCGTGTTTTACAGGTTGTTTGACGAATTTTTTCGTCTTTGGGAAAATGTGTTTAAAGGGTTTCCCTATGGTTGTAATTCCTTTCTTGCTATTTATATAATATTTTAAATTGTCTTGTTTAGGAGTATGATCGAGTTTAGGGTTTTTATTTTTAGTTTCTAAGGGTTAGATTGGGGCTTTTTCTGTTTCTTTCCTATCAGATTTTACAACGTCGATTGATTTAGAAAGATTTAATGTTATTGGTTTTGTAGTGTTATTTATTATTGTGGTTATCGCATAACCATCTTTTACATTGGTTAGTGATTTTGGTATTTCACAGATAGGTACTAATTCTTTGTTATGCAATATAGCAATATTTTCTTTTTTTCCTACTTTCTCAGTTTGAGGAGAAATGGTAGTATTATTAATTCTGTTAGTTTCTTGTCTTATAGGATTGCAATTAAATCCTGATACAGTTCTAGGGCTTCTTATTGGTTCAAATGTATCGAAATTATGTACAGATGGTATTGCAAAAGGTAATATAGCATATTTTGTTACTAAGCACATAGTTTCAATATTTATGCTAGCACCATTTTGTTTTAAAAACTCTGTTCCTAAAATTCCATCGAATTTTGGACAAAAATCAAAAAGATAAAATTTATGATTTCCTGTACATTTAAAGGATGGGGGAATATCGGTACCTATATGCATTACTTCGCTATGCGTAGAAGTCGCATGTGCTGATCGCACTAAAAATGGTTCTATCGTAATTGAGTTTGGATACATTTTATAAGCAATATTAGGTTTTATAAAGCTTTTATCACTACCAGTGTCGATTAGAAATTTTGCATTAATTTCTGGTAATATGATAGTTGGTAAATCAGTAGTTATATAATTTAACACAATCTGGAATTTGGGTATCCCGAAAATTTTCATTATTCGAATGTTGATTTATATAATTCGAATTATTTTGATAAGTATCATTTTCATAATACATATTTTCGTCAAAGTCTTGTTCTGGGATGTTTGTATCAGATTGGTTATTTTCATATTCTGGACAATAATATTGATTGTCGTATAATTGATTATCAGAATATTCAATTTGTTGTGGTTGGTTTTCAGAATAATCGGGTAAATTGTTTAGCGTTATATTATTCAGTGTTTGATGGTTTATCGGTTTGTTGTTCAGTGGTTCAACCGATTGATTGAATAATTCTTCAACAATGTATTTTTGTCTTGGTTGTTGGGCGTTTCTTAAAATAGTGTTTCCAGAGGAAACATCCATAGGTTCAGGTTGTTGCGTTCTTATGATTGAGGATGATCGCTTGTCATTGACATGATTTGAATTATTAAAATTATTTGGTTGAGGTCTAAAATTATTTTGAGTTTGTCTTTGCATAGAATTTGCAAAATTTGGTCTTGGTTGAAATTGTTGATTAATTGACTTATTTTGGATAAAACTTGGATTATTAGAAGTCTATCTATTAAATCCTAAAAATTGTGGGCTGTTTGCAAAAGTATTATTTCTAGGAATAAATTGTGAACTATAATTATTGTTTATTCGAGTATTATAAGCGGAATAATGCGTTCGATTAATATTTGGTGATTTTTGTACATTAGAAGGCATTATTGTGGTTTTCGTATTTAAATTTCCGCGATTTTTAAAATATAAGAAGTTTTCTTCTTCTTGAGCGAAACACATCGCTTCTTCGAGAGACGTTGGATTTTTTAAACGTACTGCTAATTGCATATGATAACTAAGTCCATTTATAAATGTTTTTAGAATTAAATTACCATACTCGCTTATCTTTAATAGTGTAAGTTGTCTGGTATCGTTAGCCATATTTACTTTTGAAAATAACAAACTTCTCGCATCTTGTAATCTAATACCAAATTGTTGCGGAGTTTCATTCTTTTCCGGCTTTAACGTAATAATATCTTGTATTACACAATCGATTGATCTTTTATCGGAAAATGTATTAATTATGGCTTCTTTGACTGAATCCCAAGTTTGTAATTCTATTCTAGACGCTATTAGATCAGCAGCTCTACCAACTAGTTTATTTAAAATTGTATCGAATAAACAAACATTTATTTGTGCAGCAGGATTAGTTACATCTTTATGATTATTAATGAAATTGTCACACGCATTAATAAAGCGATTCATATGTTTTTGATTTCCATCAAATAAAGGTATATTTTCGGCTTGGTATCTAATTAACGCATAATTAGGGTTAGCCATTTTGTTATTTTAATTGGTTACTTATTAACTAATATTTAAAAATAAAGACTAGAATTAAAATTTTCAGATCTTCCAATTTATACGAGAAAGAAATAATAAATCGATAAGTTAATCAATAAAAGGATAAAGTAATGATGCACTTACAATAATAGAAGTACGACGATTTTCATTCTTAACTGCTAGGCCCAATAGTAGGAGCGATGCTTGCCTCTTTCCTGGATTAACGTATGAGTCTCAGGACGATGCTTGTTCCCAATTCTCGCACTAATAGGACGTTGAGCGATGTTTGTCTCTTCTTCCCTGGTCTGGTTACTTGATTTACTTATGAGGCTCGGGACGATGCTTGTTCCCAAGTTCTCGCACCAATAGGACGTTGAGCGATGTTTGTCTCTTCTTCCCTGGTCAGGTTGAATTGCCTTGCACCAACTTGTTCAGAAATTTCGGAATTGCCACAAATCGTTGAAACGAACACAGATCGATATGCTCGATGCACAGAAAATCTGCTTGACAAACCCTACCGACTGCGCCAGTTACTATCTCGTAGACGAGGAGAACGTCTTTAAAAATTTTATTTCTTACAAGAAGGTTACAAGTACAACTGATTAACATAAGCATTTCACTTATACTTATATACTAATAAATGCTTATGTTGCATCAGAATAAAGATATGGAAATCTAGGAAGGCTGTCGTAATCTGCAGAATTGCAGTTTCTATGGGAATGTAACTGAGGTTAACATTTTATGTCATTTTTGAATATTTTGATAAACTGGGCTTTTTACCTTTATCACACCTTTATACCTTGCGTTTCTTACTTCAGTAATAACAGAGAATAGGTTACAATATAGTATTATTTATTCGAAGAAAGTATTCTTATACAAATGGTAGTTGAGGGAGTTAAAACTAAAAAGCACTATATACAAGACCTCAGAAATAAATGAAAATACAGGATCATTGGATAGAAGAGCTGGAAGTGGTAGAAGAAAATTTTCAAAAAAAAAAATAGGATAATGATATACAATAAGATACAACTTACAACAAAATTATATATAAACCATATTATTCAAATAATAAAAAAAAACATTGGTTTAATATTTTAAAAAGAATCAATTTTTTCCACCAATAGGTTTAAACGTCCAAGCATTGATGCCACCAGCATTTGGGCGTGATGAACATTGTAATTATTCTAGGTTTCTTCAATTTTATTCCACAAATCATGACTGTTTTCTGGATGGAATTCATTCTTTTTGTGGATTTCTTTCACGATAATAAAAGTTGTTAAGTTATTAAGTTAGTTTATAGTTTATTCTAATATGTCATACTGTTTTTATACATAAACAATAATAGATTTGCAAAAACTACCATTAAAGTTGATTAATTGGTCTGACTGACGGCCGCTTTAAAGCAGGATAAAGGTTGAACAGGTGAAACGGGTTTCCATCTATCAGGTATTAATCGTACGGTAGACGAACATTTTACGAATTTAAAAATGAAGAAAAAAGTCGTTTTTGAATAAATAATCCATCGTTTTAGATTAAAATTTATATGAGAAGTCGGATAAACACATAAAAAATATGGCATCCCGTTTAAGAAAAATATCAAAGTGACCCCTAGCTCGTTTATTTGATATTCAATTGTTTTTTACTGAACATATCCGAATTCGCGGGAGAAAATTACATAAGATAGCTATTTCAGTTTTTTTTTATATATAAAAGTACAGGGAAAGCCAAAAAATCGCCTTTTCGAGTCCTCGTTGGATAACCCTGAACGGCAAAAACTGTCACCACACCTTTCTCTTCTATTTATCTCAACTTAAACCCAAGATGAAGGTATTGTACACCAAGAACTCTCAGAAAACGTTTGATGTTTATTAACATCACCAGCTTCGACTTCGAATACGAACTTAAACCCGTCCAGCGCAGCGTCCAGTCGTGCTCGGAGCTACTTACTGCACAATTTCTGGCAAATATATCTTATTTTCAACCGCTCGTAACCAACATCCAAACCACATCACAGTCACGTCCGGACTTTGTGAATGGAAATGCAAGGGGGATAGTGTCTTCTGAATTGAATACTAATTAAATTTGTCGCCAACTAAATTTGTTGTACGAGAACATTTTTTGTTTTAAATTTTAATTTTTTCAGTTGGATACTATGCTATTTCATACCTTTGGATTTTCGAATAAAAAAATACATCAACCTACTTTAACAAGTCCATTTAGAACATCTACTCAAGGTGTACAAGTTTCGAGAACACTTTGGGTAATTGGATTAGATACTCATGTCTGATAAATGAAACTATGATATAAATCTCCGATTACCAGGAATCTTAGGGTAACGGCTAGAAGCTCCGTTATGCTAACAAAATTTATAAAATTCGTTTTCTTCTTGGATGTGGCTGGTGCAACTATTCCTAATAAATTTTCAAAATCTTCAGCTGACATTAGCAAATCACTGTTGAAACTGAAAAGTATCTCGTCAGCCAAACCAATGTCGTCTTCACGAATGTCTAGTTAAATTTTCAACTTCATGACTTATTCGTCTTCGCCAAGTAAGTCTAACCCAAAAACGCCTTTTTCGTTTCATATTTAAAAAAATAATAATAAAAACTAGCCATTAATTGAAAATCTTCGGTGTTTTCAGCATCATGAATACGACAACGAAATATATTTGCAGTATGGACTGCAAAAATAGAACTGAGACTTGAAATATTTGTAGTGTGAACCTTGTATCGAAATTGTTTTGTCGCTTTAAAGCTTTTTAAATAGCTGTGTTTTTGTTTTGTTACATGTTTCTGTTTTGTCGTTTTGAGGTGGACCCGGCATTAGATTAGAAAGAACAACTAAGTTTGACATTAATATTTTAGCCAGTTTTAACTGTGATGTAATATTCTAATAGTTCAATAAGATAGGAAGATTCAAAACGTGTAAATTTTGAGTAAGTCGTGAAATCAATCCAGAATTTAATGGTTTAAATGTGACCTTGCCCCTGGCATACTACAGGACCCCTAAGACCAATACCGGAGAAGGAAAGGTAACGGAAGATCTTAGCGATTTTAGGTCGCAGTACCATTCTTAAAACCGTAACTTTGTAGTATTAATGTAATATTTGCTTGGGAAAAGAAAAATTATATGGTTTGGAGTCGAGATAACTCCGTGGTCGTGAAACTACTCTGTTGAAGGGGCATTAGAAATGCTAAGCGTTCTGATTGTCTTGTCGCGTGACCTTTGTTAAAAGTCCGCCCTTAATACCTCATTAGTCAAATCACTTCGCGTAAAGAGAAAATTTAACATTTATCAAATTAATTTTTCATTTACCACAATCTAGCAAACTTGTCTTATCTTTGCCGTATCATATCTTGTAGATTTATCTTACCCTAACTAGTATAATATCTCTATAATTATCTTGTTGTACATTTATCTTACTTTATTATCTTAACTATCTTTAAATTTAATTATCCTACCTTGGGTTTGTATGAGATCAATTAAAATTATTTTTTCCTATTGTCTTTAGTAAATATTTTGTTCATATTTGGTATTTAACTTTTGGAATTTAAAACTGTACATTTTATTAAAATACCATTAAAATTTAGTAATTACATTTACCTAAGCTATTGCTATTACAAAATTAATAGGCAGTGTAACATAATAGTATATTATATACCTAGGTTGAGCACTGCCTATTAATTTTGTAATAGC